>JZLH01S0419150.1:0-11747 GCA_001188425.1 Eucidaris tribuloides
TAGTAATGATGTTAAGTCTAGGGATGGGTGCCCCCTCTGCATTCCAGCGACCGCATACCTCGCCGACTTTGACGATGATTGGCAGACGTGATTGACAGGTGGATTTGCAGACTCGGGGAGCAGACAAATGCAAACAACATTAATGGCATTTCGGTCGTGGGGAAAGCTGACATTGGTGGCCTTTCGGAACATGGCCGTCACATTGTTAATGACATCACTGTCAGGACTCAAAACACTTCTGGACGCTTACGTCATTGTTCAAACAACATCGCTAGAATCATTCAGTTTTGATTGACATACATGTACTCAGTGATGTACAATGTACACATATGTATTGTGTGCTTATAACACTGCCTCTTGGCCAAGAATAATAATACATGCGTAGTACATTTCCTGTGTGTATTGCCGCATTACAGTACCTTGAATATATGATTCGTTTTTTCTATTCTTTTCTGTTGTTTTTATCTTGCTTTTGTCTTGCTTTGTGGATCCATCATACAATTGTTTTTTTCCCCCCCATCCTTACTGGCTCATCTATACACACTATATAATTTTATGAATGCAAATAATGAAGTATCTTGTTGCATCTGTAAGAACATTTGTACATTTGACCTTGACTCAAATTCAAGGTTACACATGTACATTAGCTTCAACAAATTTAAAAAGTAAGACTGGCTACAAAAAACCTCTGTCTGAGGTGTATGGGAAACGAGTGTTTTAGCCAAACCAAACCGTAGACCTTCGTCTTGCTAATGATAAGTTGGGTGAAATTCTGGACGGTTCATGTTTCAAAAGATGAAAGAATTTTAAGCCTGTTATGTGAACTACAGATACCTACAGTAATGTACTGCCTGGTAGTAGTGGTACACTGTACATTTTCTCTGCTTACTAACTGTGGGTAAGTGATATAAGCATGGCTATCATTTATAATAAGGGGGTTGGTGCAATAAAGTTTAACCCATACATTTGTCATTTTGAGATAATCACTTTTGAAAGTTATTACATATGAGTTTGTCAGTTCAATATAATTATGAATATGCCCTCTTTATTGAGCTACTAAACATTTGATTTTCAAATACAGAATAAATTTGCTGTTCATCTCTGTATAATCAAATTAATGATAAATAGAAAGATCAAATGCTTGATCTGATATTTTTTAATGGCTCAGTTTGAAATTTTAATGACATTATAGATAATGCAAATGTATGTAACTGATTTCCCACAAAAAGTTTGGGTTACCACTTGATTGCATCTACCCCCTCAATTATATATCATGAGATGTGGTATTTTACCAGTCTACTACCAATTAACTGCACAAGTTACTTCTTTGTGATGATGTATCATTTTTTTCCGTTGGCAGTAACAGAACATGGACAAAGCTATTCAATTTGTCTTTAACATTTTGAACAATATTATGTACTGTATTTTCCTCTTCATTTACTGCGAGATTTAATTGGATTTAACGTGATTACATGTATTTTATCTGTTTTTTCTGTACTTCTCCAGGTATATTTATTGGACAGATTGGGGGGAGGTTCCGAAAATTGAGCGGGCCGGCATGGATGGGACGGCCAGGGAGGTGATCGTGAAAGACAACATTTACTGGCCCAATGGGCTAACGATAGACTATTCCACATCAAGGCTATACTGGGTAGACGCGAAATACAACTTTATCAAGAGCAGTGACTTAAATGGACGAAGTCAAAGGGTAAGTACTTGAGTCAAACAGACTGTGGATTCGTGAAAGTGACAGAACATATTCCTCTGGAAAAAAGTAGACAACCGTCTCCAATCGATGCTTCCATAATGGGCAATTTGAGGCCAGCAGTGATCATTGTCTAAAATTGATTGATAATATCCATTGTTAAATTTGTGCATAATTTCAAACATTTGCGGCAACCCCCCCCCCCCCCCCATTTTTGTTAGTCACAATGAGGCCTAGTAAACTTGTATTAGTGGAAGGCCTGCTATTGCTGAAGAGAAGTTCACCCAAAGATTTTTTTTCACCCACGTACATGTACCTTCTCCATAACGAGTCAATAGTTTTGTTATCAAACTTGGTAGGAATCATTCATCCATTGGAGGAGATGGTAAAGTGTAAATAATTTGTGCAGTTGGTTCCTTTTCTTGACCCCACAGAGAATGGATAAAGTTTGTTTGTTAGTAGAGTGTGCCAAATGGAGAAATTGATAATGTCACCTCTCCATATTATGATGAAGTTTGATCAAAATTGACATAATTTCAAAGTACCCCTTGAATAAAGTATGTGGTATTTTGTTATGGATGAACTAAAAGGGTGAATGTGTATCTGGTGTTAAGAAATAAAAAATGCCTCATTTAGAAACTTCCTTGTCAAATGTATTATTCAAAGTTTAAAACGACTGATCTGAGAGATAAATTTCCCCTTTTCTCTGTCATCATTTTGGCCTTAATTTTTCTCCGACGTGCAGATTATCTTGGAAGAGGATATAAAGCATCCCTTTGCCATGACGGTCCACAGCAGCTGGCTCTACTGGACTGACTGGCAAACCCAGTCCATCCACGCATGCAATAAAACTAGCGGTCAGGAGCGGTGGGTCGTCCACAGCGATCTGTACTCGCCCATGGACATCCATGTGTTCTCCCAGGAGCGACAATCCTTGAATCGTAAGTAAAAACAAAACTAAGGAGAGGTATCTGCCCGTGTTGTATTCAAGTCCACAAATTTCCAAGTTTGGGTCCAAGTCTGCAGATATATAAAACTTTGCCATTCATTTTACATTGGGACTCAGCGTCGAGTCCGAGGCCGAGTCCACTAAAATTGGACTCGAGTCTGGACTCGATTACAACACTAGTATCTGCCACTGCCAGTGTTGTAGGCCTCGAGGCCAGATCTTGGTCGTGTGATCCAATTTTCAGGGCCTCGGTCTTGGTCTCAATAAGAAGGTCTCGGTCTCAGACCTTGAGGTTGTGACTGGTATTTGCCAGCAATTGAAGAGGCTAGGAAGAGGCTAGGAAGGGACAAGCAAGAGACGGGTCTAGCAAGGTTCAGAGCTAGCAAGGGGCTAGCAAACAGCTAGCAAGGGACTAGTTAGAAAAGGGGCTAGGAAGAAGCTAGTAAATGGCTAGCAAGGAACTAGCAAGTGAAGGGACTAGCAAAAGACCTAGCAAGGGACTAACTAGCAAAGGAAGGAGCTAGGAAGAGGCTCATAATTGGATATATGTAGCAAGGGACTAGCATGTTTGTAGGCTAGCAAACAGCTGGCAAGGGACTAGCAAAGGAAGGAACTACATGTAGCAAGGTAAAGGGATAGCAAGGGCAAGAGGGAGGGGTGTTGCACCCACAAATGTAATAACGCCCACAAATGTAACAACGCCCACAAATGTAATAACACTTTACCCACAAATGTAATAATCACCCTTAAATGTAATAAAACGCCCACAAATGTAATAATCTGTCGCCCACAAATGTAATAACGCACTATACCCACAAATGTAATAAAAATATCGCATCACCCACAAATGTAATAACACTTCGCCCACAAATGTAATAATTTCTAAGAGTCGTAGTCTAGGTATTAGCCCTTGATGGCCATTTGTGTATTACTGATGACCATCCTCACTAGTCTTATTCTCAGACCTTAGTTTTATAATAGTCTATGTATCAACCGTAGATGGGTACTTGTGTATCACCATCTTCGTGTAGTCTTGGCAATAGACCATAAACTTATGTAGTAGCACATTACCCATAACCTTAAACAGTAGTAATCTATGTATCAGCCGTAGATGGGTATTTGTGTATTAATTATTACTATGATCTTTGGGAAGTCTTTGTATCAGACCTTAGCTTTTGTAATAGCATATTACCCACAACCTGAAACAGTATTAGTCTGTGTAAGTGTGTATCAGCTGTAGAAGGGAATTTATGTATTAATTATTAAAATTTTCTGGTAGTCTTTGTATCGGACCTAATATGTAGTAGCACATTACCCATAACCTGAAATAGTAAATTGAGAGTCTGAAAACTCAGAACTTGTATATTATCCAATATATAGAGTAACATGGATTACCTTATGTGTTCATGACTAATGCCTTTTACATAGACTAGTTATCTGCAAATATTCATTAAGGTCTGATACACAGACTAATGGGATCACGTTTATAACACAAATTAAGGTTTGATACACAGACTAGGCTGAGGGTTGGAATGTAATTCTGAAAAGTCAGCATATGGATACACAAATACAAATGCAGGTGTAGTACGTAGACTATACTAACTATAGAGATATGTTTTTTTCTAACTACCTTCAGTCTGATGTATAGACTATCAGGGGGTATGGAATGTAATTTGAAAAGTCAGCACATTTATGGATAAGAAAAAACTCACCGAGGTCTACTTAATAGACTAACTAAGATCGTTCTTATACTTACTAGGGTCTGATATATAGATTAGTATAGAGGGTGATAGAAGCGTGAAGACATAAACGAAGATCCTAAAGCAGTTCGAAATTATTACATTTGTGAGTAAAATGCATTATTACATTTGTGGGCGACAGATTATTACATTTGTGGGCGTTTTATTACATTTGTGGGCGATTATTACATTTGTGGGCAAAGTGTTATTACATTTGTGGGTGATTATTACATTTGTGGGTAAAGTGTTATTACATTTGTGGGCGTTGTTACATTTGTGGGCGATTATTACATTTGTGGGTGCAACAGGGGGCACTTGACTTGACTTAAATGTGATACCTATGTGCCATACTGAAGTCGAAATTCAAGGGGTCAGGAACTGGCTTGAAGGAAAAATGGGGGTCTCTGGAGCTGGAGCTAAAGACCCGAAATGCTTTGTATCAGAACAGTGCCACAGTGCTGTTCTGGCACGCCGTGGCGGCTGAGCAAATATCAGTACCGAAACTAAGGTATGGTGGTCTGGAATGGCCTGTTAAGGATGCATTGGTACGAGGAACAGCAAATTTGGGGGTCTTTGGAACTGAAAAAAAAAAATGTCTGTGGCTTCTGAAATTGTGATGCACTGGAACTTAAATTTAGGGCTGAAAATGGGGGTCTCAACCATCACACAATTTTACTTAGTGCACTCCCCCCCCCCAAGCAAGGGGCTAACAAACAGGTCAACAAATGGACTTGCCAAGGGGCTGCAATCCAAATTACAAAGGACCACTCCAGAAATCTGCTGTCCATGCTTATTAGATCTAAACATGTTGCCTAAGTTAAACATCCATTGTAAATAAGGACCTACCTGTTCTTCTAGCAAATATGAAGATTACATGTGGATATCATCTGTTGTAGAAAACGGTGACATTGACTCTGTCACGTCCAATACACGGTGAGAACCACACGTTCATTCAAGATTCGAACTTGAACAGTTCCGAGTCTCGCGAGACCCGAATTAAGCATGTTAACACATTTTTAATGGGAATGATAGCACGGGAGTCACGATTTTATCCAATCTAGCCACTCAGGGGAGGCAATCATTTTGCCATCGAAAATTCCCGGGAGATTTTGACGAGCGAACGCCCCCCTAGTTGAGGCCCTGCCTGTCCTATCATTACTTCAATGTCTTGTTGAGGCTTTGCCCTTGACCTGGAAAACTGACCTACATGTGGACTGTCAGGAGATTGTTGTAACATGTGGTAAACTTGTAAAAGACTCTACAGAAGGGAATACGGGTTCAACTGATTAGTTTTCACGTCAACAACAGCAAAAAACAAGGAATAAACCAATGCAAAACAAATACACTCCTTGTATAATCAGAGCTGCTATTAAGTCTCCCTGAATCTGCAAACTAAAAATTTACTAATCTTCCCACATTATAGTATTCAAATTTGAATATTTTTGTGGTTAAACTCTTGAGCTTGCTGTTATAAGGCTGTTTATATACCTGAGCCAAAGGCTCCAGTGAGGCTATTGCGATCGCTTTTTGTCGTCGTCCGTCGTGCGTCGTGCGTCGTTGTCGTGCGTCGTGCGGTTCTGCGTGCGAAACTTTTACCAACATTTTCAGCTTCTTCTTCAAAATGCATAGATTGGATTTGGCGACCAGAACTTGGCAGGAATGATTTGTAGGGTGTGGGATTCAGGGTCCTGACGACTGGTACACCTGGCCCCACCAGGGCCCAGGGCATGCCCTAAAGGCAAAAGTAGGTACGTTTTCAAACATCTTCTTCTCTAGACCAGAATATTAGTTAAGCACTTTGTGGGTAGATACTCTAATATGTGATGACATAATGTTCCTCATGACAATGGCCCAGGGTGGCCCGTTTGGCCCAAGGGGAAAAGTTGGGGGTAGGGCCTATAGGATAATTCCAATTTCATATCAATGGATTTAGACCAAACTGGGGAAGATCTTCAGGGGAGGGGAAAGAAGTTCCTGGAATGGTACACAGGCCCCCCCCCCCCCGGGGCCAGGGGGCAGGGCCATAAGGGCCCAAACAGGTAACTTTCTAACTCACAAGCCATTTGTAACCAAACTTGGGTGGTAATCATAAAGGGACGTCAAGTTATTTGGGGTAAAGGTACAATATGTAGTCAAAGGTCAAATGAAGTCAAGTTTTCTTTGGTTGGTATGGCTTTTCTCTAGATCCAGAAATAGTTAAGTTAAGCTAGCTTTTGTGTGTAATGCTCTATATGTGCTGAGATTAATGTCCTCATGACAATGCCAGGGTGGCCCTGTTTGGCCCCTCAGGGGGCAAAAGTTTGGGGTAGGGCCTATAGGAATATATTCACATTCAAATCAATGGATTTAGAAACTTGGGGGAATGATCGCTCAGGGTGAGGGGAAAGAGGGTTCCTGGAATGGTACACACCCCCCCCCCCCCCCCCGGGGGCCCAGGTGGCAGGCCCACAAGGGTCCAAACTAGATAACTTTCTACCACAAGCCCCAGTCTTGTAGCAACTGGGTGGTAGATGCGTAACAGGACTCAAAGTTATTTGGGGGTGCAAGGTCACATAAAGTAGGCTCAAAGGTCAAGACGTATAAGAACTAAGGGCGTGCCTTGTTTTTAATAAAAATGGATGTAGAATTTTAATTTAACTTGGCAAAATCAGTAATATGGGCAAGGGATGCAAATTTTTCAATGGGTTCATTTGGCTTACGTTGGTGCCTAGATATCGGAACGTCAAGGGCCAAAATTATATGTATAACTGATGTTTTTCTATGGGTACCATAGAGAGTTTGCAAGACCTCAGGTGAGCGTCGTGCCCCCCGGGGCTCTTGTTATTTAATGAGGTCGACTGTTGCAGAAAGTATGAACCCATAAATTTATGCTTTCTTGTGAACAGGTGTATACAAAATATTTATTTTCTTCATTTATACTGGTCGACAATGTGTTCTATATGGGACAGAGCATTATGCAATATAATGTTATCGTTTATCCAATGTTTGAAAACTTTATCACTTTTTGGAGCTATTGTAAAAGCCTGTCCTCTCTGACTGTAAGCCTGTTATCGATATGCTCTCTATCGATAGTACTATCGATAACCGGCTGATTTTGCGTCTTAGCGATATATCGATAGTGAATCTGTGTTAACGATATTAGCCGACAGACATCTATGTGTACTTTTATGAATCTTGTTTCAAATCCAAGACTGATTTCCATCATGGCAAGGGAGAGTATTATGGTTAACTGACATATTTGATATAGATTGTATGTTCCAGCATTTAAAGAAGAACTTCAAAATCGCATCAAAAATCGAATTGTTGATAGACCAAATCAGCTGTCAGCTGAGTAGACGGAGGTACAAGTACTGCAGACTATACATGTACACACAAGACAACAGAAATAAACGCTACATGCATGTACATTCAACTCTAAAAACTGTCTTGCTTTACCTGAAAATATTGTGCTGATACTCTTCTCAGCGTGATATTTCCGTGAAATATTCTCCTCCTCACACGTCTCCCAAGTTACCAGGCGACTTGACTTGGTTTTCCAGCCAAAAATATCAAAGCCAGATTATCAAAAATACAATTTATTTTGTCGTGCGAGATCAGCGCAGACCAATACACGATGTATCATTCGCTGTCCCCGCACCGTATTCCTACCAGCGCATGAATCACGCAAGCTGCTCAGCTGATTTGGGCGTGCGAAATTACACATGATCGTGTAGCGCACACAGCTTGCAAAATGTGGCATTTGTGATCGTTGTTTTGTGTGTTCAATGTGTAGCGCGCCGCTTCATGGTGCACTGTAGAGAACTGTATCTCTACCGTGCACCATGAAGCGGCGCGCTACACATTGACCACACAAAACGATCACAAATGCCACATTTTGCAAGCTGTGTGCGCTACACGATCATGTGTAATTTTGTACGCCCAAATTAGCTGAGCAGCTTGCGTGATTCATGCGCTGGTAGGAATACGGTGCGGGGACAGCGAATGATACATCGTGTATTGGTCTGCGCTGATCTCGCGCGACAAAATAAATTGTATTTTTGATAATCTGGCTTTGATATTTTTGGCTGGAAAACCAAGTTAAGTCGCCTGTTAACTTGGAAAACGTGTGAGGAGGAGAATACTTCACGGAAATATCACGCTGAGAAGAGTATCAGCCCAATATTTTCAGGTAAGGAAGACAGTGTTTAGAGGCATTCTGTTACATACACAGACCTACAATACATGTATTATTTTGATGGTTAGTTAATTCAGCCTACTACATGTATTTTTCGGCAATAATTAATTATCGATAATTATCGATATCGGTAAGGATTTTCTTACCGATATATCGTTAAAGAATTTCTCAACGATAACAGGCCTATCTGACTGTGTGATATACTGGGTATCTGAACAAGTCCATCGTCCCCAAGGAGTTAATGAAAGATTTGTACTTGTTCTCGCGCACACTGTATATTAAATTACTATATAAGATTCTCTTTATTGGCTTTTTAAAATCTCCCTGATTGACACTGTATATGTTCATTGTAGGTAATTCTGCAAAATCAAAGTGATAGGTAAAATAGTTTCCCTTTTTCCCCCAAAATGTCATGTAACGAATGTTTCTTGGTGTATTTTGCCTACATGTATTTGTGTAACAAATATCTTTCCTTTTGGTACTCCGTTTTCCTTTCATCTCATAGTTCCAAATCCTTGTGCTGGTAACAATAGGGGTTGTTCACACATATGTCTACTGGCCCTCACGGAGCAGGGCTACACCTGTGTCTGTAAGACTGGAGTAAAATATGTGAATGTTGACAGCTCTGCAATTTCAAAGTGATAGATATTATCAATGATTAATTCAGGGTTCCCACAGTCATGGAAAATCCTGGAAAAATTTGTGGTCATGGAAAGTCAGGGAAAAGTCAGGGAATTTGGAAAATTTGTGAAAAGTCATGGAAAAGTCATGGAAATCTGTTTTCAAATTTCTGTGGGAACCCTGTACATGTCATGAGTAAGATAGTGGGTGGAACGGATGGCTATGACGGGAGGTGGAGGCCATCATAACGTGTCTGATTTTGGAAACCGTGCCAATTTAGTCATGGAAAATCATGGAAAAGTCATGGAAATCTGTTTTCGAATTTTTGTGGGAACCCTGTAATTGAACTATTTTCATTTGACAAACTTTTTCTAAAATGTATTTTGCTTATATTGCGTGTAACAAATATCTTTTCTTCTTTTGGTCCACCGTTTTTCCTCCCATCTCATAGTTCCAAATCCCTGTGCTGGTAACAATGGGGGTTGTTCACACTTGTGTCTGCTGGCCCCCATGGAGCAGGGCTACACCTGAGCCTCTAAGACTGGAGTGAAAGATGTGAATGTTGACAGCTCTGCAATTTCAAAGTGATAGACTATTTTCATTTGACAAACTTTTTGTGACGTATTTTACACATATTGTAACAAATATCTTTTCTTCTTTTGGTCCACCGTTTTTTCCTCCCATCTCATAGTTCCAAATCCCTGTGCTGGTAACAATGGGGGTTGTTCACACTTGTGTCTGCTGGCTCCCACGGAGCAGGGCTACACTTGCGCCTGTCCCACCGGTGTTCGACTGCTTGACGATGGATTCACGTGTGCTGACGGTGAGTAGAAAGATGAAATTCTGTGCTGTCCTTTTTGAAAAAAATTGTCATTTTCAATTCAGTTTTTTTTACTATAAATATTGTTAAACAATACCTGTAAGATGCTGTACATAATCCTTGACAGGCACTCTTTTGAGGAAGGAACACAAAAGGGAAAATGTAAAAGAGTCTGAAGTCTGAACAGTATGCTGCATATTTTATATGACTGTGATAAAGGTCCTGCTAGGATGAAAATGTTGGGCCATATCTCATGTTTTACACTTCATAAAATTATTATAATTTTCCTTTCAAAATTAACAAGAGTACAGTGATTCAATTGCCTCAGAATAAGATGCAAATGGAAATCGCCAAGCAAAGAAAAATGTAATGAAAAATGAAGCAAAACAAAATAGAACAAGCAATATAGCCAGTTAAATTTCACTTGTTACTTGATATATGTGTTTGTAAATAGGTGTTTAGTTTGACAAATATGTCTTTGTTTTGTGTGTGAATTGGTGATTGGATTTATCTTGCAGAGAAACCATCTTGAAGTTTAATGTGACTGGGTAAAACTACAGTAGTGCCACACAAAGCAATGTACACTTTGCTATGTAATATGCTACGTACAGGCATCCACATCAAAAATGTTCGCATGATATTTGCATTGACCTATTTAAAGCAAATCCCCCCATCTTAAGTTCTTCTATGTCCTCCCTCAAAAAAACCCCCTGGAGCACATCTATATACATGCACAGTACCCCTCTCCCCCCACAAACCCCCTCCCCCACCCCACCCACCGTCCTCCAACAAAACAAAAGATTTACCAGTGTCACCAAAGGTCGGAGGTCAGGATATACCAGGCTAGATGAGTGATGACCTAAGCTTCAGTGTGCAGACAGCAAGCCCAATGTGGATTTAACCTTTGACCCCGGCATCTCTACCCAAACCTCTCTCTTGGGGTCTTTTGCTGCTTGGTGGGCAGTGGTCTGCGTTCCAGACCCTAATTCGTGCTTGTGTGGTAGATGTATTCGGCATCAAAGCATGCCCGCAGTTGCAATCTTTATTCAGGTGGTGTTATTATGAGAGACTGTGATTTTCCGTTTCAAAAAATAGTCTTTTCTGTTTCTGAAAACCTTTAATTCCGTTTCAACTTGATCTAAAAATGGAAAGTCTGTTTTGTCATAGAAAATGTACACAGCTAAAACATGAATTCTTTTTTGCGAAGGAGAATTCCACAAATTTTCACATGAAAAGTAAAGAACCGAAGCCGATTTTCCATTTCAATTTACCGGTAAACGGAAAATCACTGTCCCTATATTATCACTATGAGAGCTGCCAAGTGGTACTGATTTTCAGTAATTTCTACTGAAAGTGGCAAAGAAATATGGAAGAATACTGAAAGGTTGCATGCAAAATACTGATTTTATCAAATCAGTTTTGTGTAATTCTAGTGCATTTATGTTAGATTTACTGATTTTGATTCAAAATATGGCAAAATAATGGATTTTTAACTGTGAAAATTACTGAAGGGCATTGATGAAAATTGGCAGCTCTTTATTATTGCAAGTATTGTTTGTACGTCACAACATCTTGTTCAGTTTTATGTACCTGTAGTACAGGTTTTAGAGTTACCAATTTGAATTATTTGAGAGTTGTTTATCAACATATTTCAACTTAACCCGTCGCCTCTCATATTCTGAAAATCCCATAGAGTTAATGCAGGGCACATCTGCTTCCTGTACCCATATGCAGGGCTC
>JZLH01S0419150.1:48494-62313 GCA_001188425.1 Eucidaris tribuloides
TATTGCAATCAAAAACAATTTGAGCTGGTTTTTGTGTGTGTGTGTGTGTGTGGTTTGCGGTAATTTCTCCAAGGCCAGCTGGCCCATGAAACTTGCCCTATTATATGTAAATTTTGTTTGCAACTAAAAACTAATTTAGCCAAAAAAATTTGTGTGAAAATTGGTCCAAAGCCAGCTGGCCAATGAAACTTGCCTCATTACCAGTGTCTGTAAATTTTGTTCGCGACTAAAAACTAAATTCGCCTAAAAAATTTAATTACTTTTTAAACATAAACCAAATAAAAAATTTGTTTTGCAGATGATCATCCCTGCATCGATGGCGGCGGTTGTTCCCATCTGTGCATCGTCATGGACAACGGTCTCCACCGCTGCTCCTGCCCCGTCAACCTGGTTCTTGACGACGACGATAGCACGTGTATTGAACCCCCAACCTGCTCGCCCACCGAGTTCAGCTGTGTGACAGGCAGCATGGGCTGCATCCCGCTGGACTGGAGGTGCGACGGTCTAGCAGAGTGCGACGACCAGAGTGACGAGAGCGGATGTGGTGAGTAGCATTTTCTTCCTGTAACGCTTAACCCGCTGGAGACTAAGTGCGAGTTAATTCGTTTCGGGGTGTGTGGAAAATGCATGTTATCGTGAAATCTAATTGTCTCCAACGGGTTAAAAGAAAAATGCAAGATTGGAAGTAGTCCTCAATTTTAGACACAATGCTTCCAGAATCAAGTATACTGTCTTAAAGGCAGTGGATCTCTTTTGCATGCCTAAAAATTAACATTGTGTAAATACAATGGCATTTAGAAGAAAATGCCATCTGGGAACCTGTCGCAAAATACAGGAGCTAGAAACTGTTTTAGTGGAATTATAGTGACCGTTAGACTCTGATTTGAATTTTTTCTCGCGAGGAAACGGCTATTGTTTTTCTTTTGCATTTTTCAAATTCTAAGCAATAACTGACCCCCAGATTTCAAAGACATGCCCTTCATTAATAGCCTAAGGGCATGGGTTATCTTTTCCTTGTTTGCGGGGATGTTTGCAAATGAGATCCACTGCCTTTAAAGCACAAGTTTAGTTTCAGCGTAGTTTTGTTATTGGAAAGCTTTATGCCCAAAGGTCATATCAAACCAATAACAGATTCTGAATGCCTTTTGTATTTTGTTAAATTAATTAATGAAAAATCTCGGGGGCGGGGAACCCCGAGATTTTCGACTTCATTTTACAGTATAGCATCCTCAGTGTTGATAAGGTGTTAAGGTAATCTGAATTATACCTCAGCTGAAAGATCAGAATCTGCTGTGAAAATTTTGTTGTCATACATTTCCTCTTTGTTGTATAATCACCAGATAATAGTGTGACTGTGAAATTTGTTGTGTAGCTTTCTATGAGACCAATTTCCAACAGGGCTAGAGGTTAATTCAATACTGGTAAATTAATACTTATTTCTCCTCTAGTAAACAAATTTTAAAATTAGGATTGATTTCTTTGGCGTGTTAGGTTTCCTGGATTTGAATTGTCTTTTCTAAAGTATTTGTATACATTTGTTGGCTGAATGCATATCGGTTGTTGCCATTTCAATTTTTAGCTCATCCGGCCCGAAGGGCCCGATGAGCTTATGCCATGGCGTGGCATCCGGCGTCCGTCCTTCCGTCCGTCCGTCCGTCCGTCCACAGTTTTGAAAATGCTTCTTCTTCGTCATTTCTCAACCGATTTTGATTCTGATTGTTTCATATGATAGGGCTAGGTGGAGGATTTAAAACTTCTACACAGAATCATGAAATTCATTATATTTAATTTATTCAATTTTTTCGAAACACAAAAAATGCTCTTCTCCTCATTTCTCAACCGATTTTGATTTTGATTGCTTATTTGGTAGGGCTGAGTTAAATTTGTCCACATTTAAACTTCTACATCAGATTTTGTAAATATACTCCTATAATTATGTAATTTATGCAAATTTACCCCAAAAAACAAAAAATTTGCTTCTTTTCCCACATTCTGACCGATTTTCATTCTGTTTGTTTGATTCTGATAGCCGCTAGTGGGCTCAACGACTCTGCAGCAAAATTTGGAATTAATCAATTATGCAAATTTAAATTATCATTATGCAAATTAATCAAATTATTCGAATCAAATAAATCTTCCCTCATTTCTCCAATCTCAAGTTTAATGATGATTACTGTTATTTGGTACTGAGCTCAGTTAATCACATTAACCTACCAGATGAATTATACCCCATTTAATTATTTATGTATTTATAGCAAAATAATCAAAAATATTAACAAAACATTGCTTCTCTCCGTCACATTTCTGACCGATTTACATTCCTGTTGTGATCTGCATAGGTCTAGATGGGGCTTCAGCCTCTTCACATGACAAAATGTGAAATTAAATCAATTATGCAAATTAAATATTAATATCAATATGCAAATTTATGCAAAATGTATTTCACAATTCAGCTAAATAATTTTAAAAAAATGCTTTCCATTCTTTCTCACGCAATTTTGAATTATATTGCTTAGCGGTAGACTGCTAAGCTTGTAACTAAAACTTCACCAGATTTAAGCTGTTGCTCCATTAATATTTTGGATAATTATCAAATTTATTCCAAAAACAAATTTATTCAGTTTTCATCATACAATATCCTATTATTGGTTCACCAAATTGCTTTTCCAACAACAAAAATCAGTTATGGATTGCCCCGAAGGGATCCGGGGAGCAATCATACAATAATTCATTGGTAGTATTAATTTTTTTTTTTTATATTATTATTTTTTTTTTCATGTCCTCAGGCATGAAACAATATTTTCTCCTCAAATTTTTTTAATATCCATCGTCCTTCCGGGACATCACACAATTTTAACTTTCAACCCAGTATAAATTGTACACATGAAATTTCGGATATATGAATGTTCGAGATGCCGGAGAGCGCGTACGTCATTGACGTTTTCTAGTTACCTTCCTTTGCAAACCTCTTTACTCAAAACATTCTGTCCATGAAATTGTCTTCATTCCTCTGTAATGCCATATAATGTCTCTTTCTTCTTTTGTGTGTAGCTTTGTTAACAATAATGACAACAGCAGCAATAATAATAACAGATTTTTGTAAAGCATAAATTTCAATGAAGTCTGTAGCCATGGGAAGTCATGGATAAGTCAGGGAATTTTGATAATCTGTAAGTATCCGAACCCTGATATATGTAATCGTCATATTAATTCATCTTCCAAAACAGTTCCGTGTGAAGCGGGTCAGTTTCAGTGCGCCGGTGGCAAGTGTATTGACATTTCGCTGCGCTGTAATGGGAGGCCGGACTGCACTTACGGCAAGAGCGACGAACAGAATTGCCCACAGTGCATCGGTGCGGGAATGTACGAGTGCCTCAGCGGTCAATGTGTTCACAAAGAGGATGCGGAGTGCGATGGACTCGTGGATTGCTCTGATGGCACCGATGAGATTCAGTGTGATGGTACGTGAAATCTTAACCCTAAAAAATGGCTAGGGGGTGGGGCGGGCCTGCAATGAGCAAAGCAGTCACCATGGCATTTCATTACTTTTTTTCTCTCAGACCAAATTTGCGATGTCCGGGTATGCGGTTACGAAGTTGCGTAACATTTCGTACCTGCATGTCAGACCAAAAATCGCTCAAAAATATGATTTCCTGAGCAGTTTTAATACAAATTGTGTTTTCAAGTAAAATTCATAAATGTATAATTATCTTTAATTTTACAGGTTGAAATCAATTAATTTTATGCTGTTTATGATTGCAAAAGTGTCCCCGACAAATTTCCATGAAAAAACAATGAAAACAAAAGGTAAAAAACAAAAGAAATACATAAGAATGAAAAAAAAAGTACATAGGAAATCAATTTTGTTGCCAGATTTTGTCAACCATTTGATCATTCCTCAAGCCCTGAATCGAGCAAGATGTTGAGATAGTGAGATGGTGTGAGAGCAATTGCTGCAAGAGTTAGGTACCATACATCCAGCCACCCCCAGTATCGGGGACAAACCCAGATGAAATCTGGACTTGTAACCAATGATTTGACACATTTTCCGTACAGGTTTGGCAGTCAGTCACATTCCCGGCTAACCTTGCACCTAAATTCTAAATTCGTTTAAACATTCCACATTTTTATGTACAGATTTGGCAGTCAGCGACATTCCCGTCTACACCCCGCACCACAAGGACATGCCTAGTGCCCTCGTAGGCACGTTAGTGGCGGCCATCTCCTTGGCCATCATGGTCATCGGTACCCTGTTCCTCTGCCTCTGCCGTCGGTGGGGCACGGCCATCACTGACACCAGACGACTACATGCACTCCGGTGGAGGCAAACAAACGCTTTCCACGGTCATCAAGCTCTAACCAGCTGTAAAGACCACCTGAGCACATAAATACCTCCCTGTAGTTTTGCCTGCTGTGTCTGCATTAGTGATGTGTCTATAAGAAACAAATTAATCACAATGAAATGAAAATCGTTATATGAAAATATCTAATCAGGGTTCGTACGGTCACAGAAATTTCTGTAAGTCTTTGAATTTGATAAAGACTTTTTCCAGAAGCAACGAGTGTTCAGAGAATCATCAAATAAATTCTGCCTTGAAATCAGGGAAACTAATTTTATTCAAGAAGTATGTAAAAATACCCTTAACCCTATTATTAACATTGGGGGGGGGGGCAATTTGACCCCCCCCCCCCCCCGTGACAGAATTTCGTGACCATTTAGCGCCGCGACAAAATTTTTTCACCGCGTCGCTCGCACGACTTTTTACTTTCAAGGTCTTGCGCAATCTTTGAGACTCGTTTTCGCGAAATGCGGGATCATACCGTTCGAGCTCGCGCGACTTTTTATACAATAGCATGTCACCCCAAAATTGCTCAATAACCGGTGATTTCGGTACAAATATCAATGAAATGTGTTTGCCAAGCCGATAAATCATAAATGTATGATTATTTTTGCTTTACTGTGGTTAAAGGAATTTAATTTATGCGTTTTATAATTGCAAAGAGTTCCCTCAACTAAATTTCTATCGAAAAAACAATAGAAGAACAAAAGGTCGAAAACAAAGAAATTCACAAAACAATAAAAAAAAAATAATAAGAAGATTAATTCCGATTCGGTCAAATGTTTTGTAGATAATGTAAGAAATGTCAAATGAAATAATTATCATCCCAAATAATACATTCTATCTACTGTTTATAGAGTATAATATGCCGAAAACAAAATTTCATAACACTTATTTGCATAGATTAATTACTTAAAAAAAGAAAAAATAATTTTTTGGAAAATTATACTATACAGTCGTGAGTTTACATCTGGCTCTATGCGCGCGCAAATTTTGCAGCGATCGCGCGATCGCGCAGATCTGAAGGGGGGGTCAAATTGACCCCCCACCCGCCCCCCCCCCCCAGTAAAAACGCTGGTCTGAAATAGCTCCAGTTAAAATAGGTGTGAATTGGGTGCTTGGTTGTATTAGCTCTGTTTTGAAAATATTGTAGAACAGTGTGTGTGAGTTCCTAAGCATAGTGTACTGTGGAAAAGAGGGATGAGAGGCTGCTAGCTGGGTAAAACTCCGCTCTAGGTTTCCTGTCTGTCTGTCTAACATTGGTAATTGCGGCTGTAAAGATAAACAAATATAAAATGACAGGGGAAAAGGGAAAAAGAGTGACAGAAACTTTAATGTTGAATATGTTATGTTGCGAAATTGATAAAGATATGAAATAGTGAATTTTTTTTCCTTCAATTCCCAAGATATATAAGCTTGCAAATAATAACGCCTCTTGTTCACCTCCCTTACTCTCTTCTCTTCTCACCCCACCCACACACCTAGCCAGCAATGGAAGACACCACCACCAAGAACCACAACCTCCAGGTGGATCTCCATTCCTGCTCTCTAAAGTTCTCTCCGCAAGAGTGGAAGCGGGGAAAGTACGTGGGCCTCTTTGAGTGGAAGACCTCCAAACTAGGGGGCGTCCTCTGCAGCTCCGAATGGTCAGCTGAACAGGGGACGAGCAATTACCCCATAGAGACGTTGAAACCCGCCCCCCAGCCCCGTGACAGACCGATCGCAGTGCACGACGATATATTATTACACGAACGACAGAATCCATCGACGAGTAAGCAGATCACACAAGTAATGTCATGAAGATGATATATGTCAACTTTGCTTAAGTTGAATCGTGGATGAAAAATAGCTTCGACTTAGGCAAAGTTTGACTTATGAGAGGTCCAAAACAAAAAAACAAATATCTAGGTCGAGATTGCGCCTTTGACTTAGGCGATATTTGACTCTGCGACGTTGACTTATCACAGTTAACTGTAAATAATCAAGAGATAAATAAAGGAATCAGCGTAGAGAAATACACAGGGCTGAGGCGATTTAGCCCCCCCCCCCCCCCCAAAATTAACAATAAAAGCCCCCCTTAAATCACTAAATCAGCATGAAGGAGCCCCCAATAAATAAAATGTATTTTCCGCCCTGAAAGATAGATAAATACAGTAATCAACATCATGATAGCAAGCATTGATAAATGATGAATATAGATATAAGAATGAGTAATGAACACCACTGATATATGAATGACTTATGAATTAAATAATAAATACATGGGATTGAAATATAGATGAATAAAACAAAAATATTAAAGAGTAAACTTACATGATAATCATGATGTTGTAGGAAATGTGCTTGTTTGTAACATATATTTTTTTTTTTTTTTTTTTTTTTTTTTTTTTTTTTTTTTTTTTTTTTTTTTTTGATAGGAGGCTACATACTTTTGAATTGTATCATCTTTTCAACAATTTTTTCTTACAACGCCTAAAGCCTGCAAGACATAGCAACGAAGTAATTAGCAAGATTGGATTTGAAGTATTGTAGTTCATTTGTAAAAGCAGTAATCTGGAAACGCTCATTAACGAGTCCTTACGAAAAAACATGCCATAAATTGAATCATTTTTAAAACAGGACTAATAATCAAGTTACAATGACTTGAATTTCCAAACTCCTGCATACTCAAACAGGAGTTCCATTAAATCTTGATCCTGTTATCATTTCATTCTTTCAGCAGACATCAATAAGGTATTCCGCCATCCCTCCCGACATCCGTGCTCTACCGGACTTTGCGAGGACACGAGCCCATACTCGATTGCCGCGCGGCCGCTGTTGTGCCGCAACCACAAATATCACAAACATTTCAAAAACACTGTAGAAAAAAGGTCAAATATAGCCATTTCGGCAAAACATTTCAAACCGCAGAGCGGCGAATATGGACTCGGAGGCCCTACCCCCGCCTCCTACTCCGCACAGCCATACTTGAGTGGCGACAACTACTATAGCTGTCCCCCCTCTCCCGTCGACGAACGTAGTTTCGTAATCCGTACCCGCTGCCAGGCCACGAGCCACCTAACTGACTCAACTAGCACCACAAGCTGGCGGATTACGTCGCGGAGTTTTATCAAAAGAAAATATTCAGGATATGTTATTATATATTATGCAGAAGAGATGTTAAATCGGCAGTCGTTGTGAATGATGAACTGTGTCTAATATGCTTCTTCGTCGCTGCGTGTGAGGCCTGCAGCTATAATGTTTCACGGAAGCTGTCCACAACTATCCATGCTCAATCGTCTGGCTGTGAGACCCAGTTGACCAACGCCTGAAGACTGGACGAGGACTGGTCCAAAGTCGCTGAATACACTAGACGTTACTACGAATCGAACCATTGAGCAGCTTTTAGGTTGTCTTCCGTTATGTTTCTACGTCTGTATTTTATCTCTGTTAATTCATGATTGGCTTCCTGTCTTTTACTAAATATGATATTTAAAGGCAGGCATCTCTTGACATGCCTGAAAAGCAATTTTGTTAATACCACTTGGATATTAGAAGAAAATACCTACTCTGAAAACCTACAGCGAATATTAGAGCTAGAAACCGGTAGTGTAAATGATAGTACTAATTAGACTTTGATATGAAATTGTCTGTAGACAGTTAAAAATTCCAAGGCATAGATCATAGCACTAAACAGCCATTCTAGCCACTTATTTTTTTCTAGTTTTTTCAACATTTTCAAATTCTAGGTAATCTACTGAGTCTCAGATTTCACAGATCATGTCCTTCATCGATAAGATAAAGATCCAAAGTTTTCCAACAGTGCAGATTTCTGCAAAAACACAGAATTTGAGGGTAAAGCGAAAACGTGGCATTTTTTGAGCCAATAAATAAAAAAAAAATCAGCCTAAAATTCCGCATTCATAAATATTTATTGATTAAGAAGCTAAAATTTCCTAAATAAGATAGCCTAATAAACGCAAACAATCAAATGCGTTACTTTTAATATTTCCTCAAACCCAACAAACCGTATGGCCTAGTAGGTCAACGCTATTTTGCTGATTCTTCCCAGCATAAAATATTCAGAAAATTGCAAAAATTACAATGCGGAGAGAACTGAATTGATATGTGTACAGCAGAGAAAAATGAATTGACATTGAAGACGGAAAACTTGGTCCTTACCTAAGACAAGATGATTTTGACGTAACTACGGAGGTTGCAAATGAAATCCCTGCCTTTAATTCCATGTGACCCCTGAACTTGATGTTATCTCTCATCCTGTACTCTGCCAGCCATCTTTATAGAGATTGTTTTTTTTTTTTTCAGTGTGCAACTGATTTTGTGTTAGGGAGTAATAGCAAGCTCTTAAGAATTGTGGAATAATGTCTGTGGTTTTTCTGACATTTTTTACACTTTCCATAACAAAGTTTGACATTGTTGATGTCATTTCATTCGCCAAGAGACCGGAAGGCACAAATGTGGGCAAGCCCAGCGTATCATTTTTACTATCAGATTTGGTCTTTGTCCATCATTTTCAATTTCTCCATACAATTCTATTGCAGATTTCAATCAAAAATTATCTTTATCCAATGATCCCTTGCATAAATTGACGATCAGATTTGTCCTCTGGCAGCTGATTTCAAAAAGATTGTCATTCAAATTTGTCACTATTGTGTGTTTGTGTATAAAGTGACAAATTTTGAATAACACATCCTAAAATTGATGCACAAAAAGAATTGAAATCATATTACTGGAGAGATCATGCAATGGACCATTCAATGAAATCGTAAATTATCTGTGAAGGAGGCTAAAACTGGTTGTCAATTTAGCTAATATGGTTGTAAATAACTAAAATGACAATAAAATTGGTGCATTCCTGTTATCATGGGGAAAATGGAAATAAATAAGATGAAATTGAAATAAAAAAGGAAATAAATAGAAAGCTTTAAATTGTAAATCAGGTGATTTTTGTTTCTAACCAGAACTTTCTTAGTCACACTACTGTGCGGTATTTCGAATGCCCCTGACTGACATTCGGTTTAAAATCAAGCATATTACACAGTTTCTCATACATTGTTGCAGACAATATTTAACATCTCAACTTCCTTCTTTAAATATTGCTTGGTCATTGAAATTGTCAAGTGAAGTTCTTGAAATGCATATTCATTGAAGCTTAATGATGAATCATGCAAGCATCAACTGTATGTGATACTTGTACAGCTTGAAGTTCATTTCCCTATTAACCAACAACTGTTCGATTTTTCAAAACTGCATCCCCTTATAATGATCTTATACAGTAAAAAAAAATTTTTTTATTTTATTATTTTTAAATATGGGGTGTTAAAGTCCTCCTTAAACCCTTTTAAATGTATTTTTCTAAACAATATCCATTTATGTTCAAGATTTTAAGACTAAACTTTATGTGTTTGCAATGCAAACAAATGAATAACTCTACTAGTAACTAATCTGTAAACGATAATATGCCCTTACTTGTAGTGTAGTTTTTTATAGACTTACATGCGGATCTATCAAATTCTTCATTTCATTGTGGGATCAATTTATTTTGTTTTTTCTACCTAGAGAATCGGTTCATTTACATAAGAAATACCAAAAATATATACCTCATACATTCGAAATAGGTCCAAAAACATCAATTTTTCGTAAATCTCGTGCAAATGCTGTGCAAATTTTAATTTTAACAGTAAAGTGAAAAAAAAAAAAACAAGCTTGAAATTAGACCCCGCTTAACAATCTGCTCACTCAATTATTTTAAGAAAAATAGATTTCTGATGTTTATGACAACATTGTTGAAAAAAATTTGTACAAATTAAATATGGTATCATCATATGTCATTCATATGAAATAAGTTATACTACAAAACTAATGCATGTTGGTAATTTTGTAAATTATATAGGAAACTCTGCTAATCCCATACAATTTATGAATAAGCATATTTTGAGAAAGCAGTAAATTTAATAATACTATGAGTAAATAATAAATTCAATGATATCTATCATAATTGGGTACAATGGTACTTTTTTCCATTGTAAATATAATAAATATTGACAAAATTTAATGATTTATTTTTTCATGAAGTGTATCTAAGCAGTAGGCTTGGAAGATTTTTATTGTCTGAGCCGATGTATCATATATGGTAATAACGTTTTAAATGACCAATCACTGCTGAACAAGAAGCTAAATCGACCAATCACTGATAACACATAATTTTTAATGAAATATGTTTCTCTGTGATATACAAAACATATATATATTATCTATATATATGTTTGTGCGATCTATTGCTGCGATATGTACTTAAATCAAAATATTATTTGTAATTAATTTAAAGAAAGAAATACTAAAAACGAAAAAAAATACAGCATTTTAGAATATGAAATCAAAAATAGATACATGTATATTTGAATAACATTCAATAAATAAAATGCTTGAAAATTGTGATTTATTATATGTTTGTTGTCTGTTTCAAGGCATCTAGATTTTCAGCCATTTTTTTTCGCGCTGAAAGTCCTTCATACTATATTCAAGTGGCAAATGTTAATTTTTTCTTAGTCTAACCTCAAAGACTGTTTACTTAACTAATTATTCAATTGGAAATGTCAATATAATATTTATATATATTATTTGTCTGTATTATCAAAATCTGCGTTCTATCCACCTCAAAATTGTAAGATTTTCTTTAAAAAAATGTAATTTTAGTTGTCCTTCATTCAAGACAGTAAACAACCTCAAAAGATATGCATATGTAGTTAACTAAGTTCTTATTAAAATCTTGTGTCACTATTGTAATTGCCTTTAAATTTGTGCACAGGTGGTTTTGTTCTGACACATTACGAATTGTGGATTTTTTAAAATTTATTTTGTGATTTTTCCCTGTCTACAGACAGACTGAGACCTTAAAGAATGTGAAATACAATGTACATACGAGTTTAATGCTTATTTCTGGACCCCTCTTAGATGTGTATTAATTTTGCTGAAGTCGTTCTATGGGATGAAAGTTATCATTTGAACAGTTATCTAACTAATCATTTGCCCTAAATAAAACACAATTTCAGGCATAAATGACAATATATACAACATTTCCCTAACTACAGCTTGAAGATTTACCCAAATATAATTTTAAAAAAATTAAACTTAGATATGCTGATATTTCCAATTAAGCACTGATAACAAATGTTCGAATTGAAAAAAAAGTTAGCTGCATGCTCTGTATGTTATCAACGGTCTTGTAGTGGCAGTGAAAAATAAAAAAATCTTTGTGATGTTGGAGCTCTGAAAAGTGCTCTCTCCAAGAAAATTTATTTAAGCATTGTGCAGTAATTTTTTAATTTGTAATATTATTGAAAGATTGAATTTGAGGTATATATGCGGAAACAGCATTTTGAACAAAAATGAAAAAAAATCAATGCGAAATTCCCCGACCAAAGTTAAATTATATAAATTGATTGAATAAAACTAAAACATAATTAGCCAAAAAGATGTCTAATACAGCCAAAGAACATCATGCATTACTGTAAAATATGACCCCAAACCCGAACCATGCCCCCAATGGGCCTAGTAAGCCTTGAAAAATAATATGTGATTTTTTTCCAACAAAAAATTCAATGGTAAAATTGCAAATACAATCAAATCGCGAGAAAAACAGAATTTGACATGTAGAATGAAAACTTGGTCTTTATAGAGTGTTTAAATTTCTAGCAGCATTTCATTTCCTTGAAATATTTTACTTCCCCTATTCTCTCTCTCTACTAATTTTATATGCTGTTTTGTTATGGAGTATCAATGCAATTGTTTTAGGTTTTACTATCCACAGAATATATTTAAACATTTGTGTTTATATTTCTTTGTCATCAACACCTACCTCAAAACGTCCAAATTAATACGCATGCCTACCTAAATTATTGTCATTTCTATGACCCATACCTGGAAGAATTGTCATAATCAAACAATATCCATGTGTATTATACTAACATCTTCTACAGCCGCTTGAGAAAAAAATCTGAACAGCATTTTATACGTCATGTATTATTTTCAAGGCCATTTAGCAAGAGTTTGCACATTTCCCCAAAATTCACCATGCCCCATTGTATACCCAAAATATTATTGTATTTGACACTGGTACTATATTTTTTGAAGAGGATGGGGTTCTTTTTTTAGTACTACTTTTTGGTATAGAATAGGTTGTGTCGCCCGTATTAATATGAAAATTTCAATCATTAAAATATAAACGTAATATAAAAATTGTGAAGGTTTTAAACAGTCTATCAAAGTGACAGTTTACTCCAGTACTGTAATTTGAAACTGTCTAAAAATCAGAAACTTGATCTTTTTTATCTTCATTTTAATAAGATTAGTATTTACTGCTATATATCATTATTTGTGTTATTACTCAGAATTGTTATTGGATTTGCATGGATAACTATGCTGGTATTAAATGCATGGCTAAACATTAAGGAACTATGAAGGACGTCAGATTTTATCTAAAAGGGATATACACATCCTGTCATTCTGTATTAATATGAAGTTCGAAGTACTTCTATATTTCCTGTGTAATTTAAAGTTTGTAACTGTTAGAATTCGTTGTAAATAAAGGAGAAAAAAAAATGTGGTGTGGTCGCAAATCCCAATCTTTTTATCAGTATATCAAGATGTAGTGCAACTATTTTTTTTTGTTCGGCCAAAATGACTGTAAACATTTTTGATAGCGGGGAAGGATATTTGCAACTCATATTATTGAAATACTCTACTCTTAGTTGTTAATGCCAGTCGAAAAAAAGCACATAATTGAAGAGTTTACAACCGACCAGCCTGTTGCCCCCATTCATACATCTGTACAAGTCAATTCTGTATTCATCAATAGCGGCTTTTTTTCAAATGCATAGGAATTGAAGGGTTCAGTAAATGAGATAAACACAAACAATTGAAAGAGAGGAACAACAAGCATACATACATGCTTTGCATACACACTACATACAACAAATGTACTGAAAATTGTTTAATAAGCAAATTGTGATGTTTGAATTATCAGCAAGATAGTAGTCGAGGGCTGGCCTTGAGCCTAAATTTTGCCAGCCTGGCTTTAGGCTTCGACCGAGTCAACGTGTAGCAAAGTCTATGGAAAAATATTTTCTCAGCGCTCTGGACTGCGATCAGTTCGGTCTCGACTCCTTCACCTGATAAAGTTATCCTGGTTAAAAGACAACGAGCGTGAACCTGCTGAGAAATATGCAATCCGGCTTGAAATTTGCATGGCCTTGACAGTCGTTTGTGTTACATGCTGTGGTTTATACTATTAATGTTATGGGGTTAGTGAGTCTGCTATGTTGATCAGCCTTTTCCCATAAAGCTCACAAAAATGATGTATCACTGCTGTAAACTAGAGGGCGCTGTGCAGCGAATCCACCTGTTGGTTTTTAATTGAATCTACAGCGGACTTTAAAACCAGGAAAGAACGAGAGTTGGAAATATCTATGAAGTGAATT
>JZLH01S0419150.1:64621-76497 GCA_001188425.1 Eucidaris tribuloides
TTTGACATAATTAATTACTTAAAAAATTGAAAAATATTTTTTGGAAAATTTTACTATACAGTCGTGTAGTTTACATCTGGCTCTATGCGCACGCAAATTTTGCAGCGATCGCGCGATCGGCGGCCAAGATCTGAACGGGGGGGGTCAAATTGACCCCCACCCCAACCCCCCCCCCCCAGTAAAAACCTGGTCTGAAATAGCCCAGTTAAAATAGGGTTAATTGGGTGCTTGGTTGTATTAGCTCTGTGTTTTGAAATTATGTAGAACAGTTGTGTGAGTCCTTAGCATAGGTGTAGCTGTGGAAAAGAGGGAGGAGAGGGCTTGCTAGCTGGGTAAAGACCTCCCTCGTAGGTTTCCTGTCTGTCTGTCTAACATTGGTAATGCGGCTGTAAAGATACAAATGATAAAATGACGGGGAAAAGGGAATAAAGAGTGACAGAAACTTAATGTTGAAAATATGTTATGTTGCGAAATTGTATAGAAGATATGAAATAGTGAATTTTTTTTCCTTCAAAGTTCCCAAGATATAAAGCTTGCAATAATACACGTCTCTTGTTCACCTCCCCTCCCCTTCTCTTCTCCCCCCACCCACCCTGCAGGCAATGGAAGACACCACCCCAAGACCACCAACCTCCATTCCTGCTCCTCTAAAGTCTCTCCCAAGAGTGGAAGCGGGGGAAGTAGCGTGGGCCTCTTTGAGCGGAACCTGCCAACGGGGGCGTCCTCTTGCAGCTCCGAGATGGTCAGCTCGACGGGGACGAGCAATTACCCCAAGGAGACGTTGAACCCGCCCCCCAGCCCCGTGACAGACCGATCGCAGTGCACGACGGATATTTATTACACGACGCAGAATCCATCGACGAGTAATGGCAGATCACACAAGTAAGTCATGAAGGGATGATATGGTCAACTTTGCTTAAGTTGAATCTGTGGGGATTGAAGAAATAGCTTCGACTTAGGCAAAGTTTGACTTATGAGAGGTCCAAAACAAAAGAAAACAAAGACTAGGGGTCGAGATTGCGCCTTTGACTTAGGCGATTATTTGACTTCTGCGACTTTGACTTATGCACAGTTAACTGTAAATAGATCAAGAGATAAATAAAGGAATCAGCGTAGGAAATACACAGGGGCTGAGGGCGATTTAGCCCCCCCCCCCCCCCAAATTAACAAAATAGCCCCCTAAAATCACTAAATCAGGCATGAAGGTAGCCCCCAAAATAAAATGTTATTTTCCGCCCTGAAAGGAATAGATAAATACAGTAATCAACATGCATGTAAGCAAGCATTGATAAATGAATGAATACATGATTATAAGAATGAGTAATGAACACACTGATATATGAATGACTTAGTGAATTAATAATAAATACATGGATTTGAAATATAGATGAATAAAACAAAAATATTAAAGAAGTAAACTTACATGATATCATGATGTTGTAGGAATGTGCTTGTTGAGACATATTTTTGATTAGGAGCTACATACTTGAATTGTATGCATTCTTTTCAAACAATGTTTGTTCTTGACAACCTGAAAGCCTGCTAGACATAGCAACAAGTAATGTATGCAGATTGGATTTGAAGTATTGTAGTTCATTTGTAAAAGCAGGTTAATGGAATACCTCATTACGAGGTCCTTACGAAAGAAACATCCATAAATTTGAATCAGTTTTTAAACAGGACTAATAGATCAGTTACAATGACTTGAATTTCCCAACCCTCATACTCAAACAGGAGTTCCATTAAATCTTTGATCCTTGTTATCATTTCATTCTTTTCACAGACACAAATTAAGGTATTTCCCTCCGCCTCCGACGCCGTGCTCTACCGACGTTTGCGAGGACAGCGGGCCCTACTCGATGGCTGCCGCGGCCGCTGTTGTGCCGCACCACAAATACACAAACATTTCAAAAACACGGAGGAAAAAGGGCAAATATAGCCATTCGGCAAACATTTCAAACCCAGAGGCGGCGAATTATGACTCTGAGCCCTACCCGCCCCCTCCTACGCCGCACAGCCAGTACTTGAGCGACAACTACGATAGCTGTCCCCCCTCCCCGTCGACGGAACGGAGTTTCTTTAATCCGTACCCGCCGCCGCCATCGCCCGCAACTGACTCAACGTAGCACCACAACGCTGGCGGGATTACGTCGCGGGAGTTTTTATCAAAGAAAATATTTCAGGGATATGTTATATATATTATTGTCAGAAGAGATGTTTAAAATCGCAGTGGCGTTGTGAATGATGAACTGTGTCTAATATGCTTCTTCGTCGTCTTGCGTGTGAGGCCTGCAGCTATACTGTTTCACGGAGCTGCCACAACTAGTCCATGGCTCACATCGGTCTGGTCTGTGGGAGGACCCCAAGTTGGACCAAGCCTGAAGACTGGGACAGGACCTGGTCCAAAGTCTGCTGATATACTATGACGTTACTTACGCGAGACCATTTTGAGCAGCTTTTAGGTTGTCTTCGTTATGTTTCTACCGTCTGTATCTTTATCCTGTTTATTCATGATTTGGCTTCCTGTCTTTTACTAAATACTGGATATTTAAAGGCAGGGCATCTCTTTGGCATGCCTGAAAATCAATGTTGTGTTAATACACTGGTATATAGAAGAAAATACCATCTGAAAACCTTAAGCGAAGTATTGGAGCTAGAAACTCGGTTTTAGTGAAATGATAGGTTACTATTAGACTTTGATATGAATTGTCTTGTAGACGTAAAAATTCCAAGCATAGATCATACACTAAACAGCCACTAGCCACTATTTTTTTCTAGTTTTTTTCACATTTTTCAAATTCTAGGTAACTACTGATCTTCAGATTTCACAGATATGTCCTTCATCGATAAGGATAAAGACCAAAGTTTTCCACGTTGCAGATTTTCTGCAAAAATCACAGAATTTGAGGTGTAAAGCGGAAAACGGCATTTTGAGCAAAAATGAAAAAAAAAATTCATGCCTAGAAATTCCCATTCATAAATATTTATTGAGTAAAACTAAACTTTTTCCTAAAAAGAAGCCTAATAAAGCCAAAGCAATCATGCGTTACCTTTAAATATGTTCCCAAACCCGAATCAAAACTCGGTATGGGCCTAGTAGGCTCAACGCTATTTTGTGATTTCTTCCAGCAAAAATTCAATTCAGAAAATTGCAAAATTACAATGCGGAGAGAACGGAATTTGATATTTGTAAAGCAGAGAAAAATGGAATTTGACATTTGTAAGACGGAAAACTTTGGTCTTTACCTAAGGACAAGAGTGATTTTTGACGTACTACGGGAGGGGTGCAAATGAGATTCCCTGCCTTTAATTCCATGTGACCCTGAACTTTGATGTTATCTTCCATCCTGTATTCTTCCTGCCACCTCTGTATAGAGATTGTTTTTTTTTTTCAGTTGCAACTGATTTTGTGTTAGGAGTAATAGCAGTACTAAGGAATGGTTGAATTAAATGTCTGTGGGTTTTTCTGATCATTTTTACACTTTTTTCATACAAAGTTTGACATTGTTGATGTCAGTTTCATCCCAAGATGACTGGAAGGCACAAATGTGCAAGCCAGCGTAGTCATTTTCATATCAGATTGGTCTTTTTGTCCATCATTTTCATTTCTTCCATACAATTTCATCAGATTTCAATCAAAATTATCTTTATCCAATGATCCTCTTGCATAATTTGACGATCAAATTTGTCTTTCTGCAGCTGATTTCAAAAGATTGTCATTCAAATTTGTCAGCTATTGTGTGTTTTGTGTTATAAACGTTGACAAATTTGAATGAACCATTCCTAAAAGTGATGGCACAAAAATGAATTGATAATCATATTATGGAGAGGATCATGGCAATGGACAATTCAATTGAAATCTGGTATAATTATGTGAAGGAGTGCTAAAACTGGTTGTCAATTTAGGCTAATATGGTTTGTAAATAACTAAATTGACATAAAATTTGGTGCATTCCTGTTATCATGGGGAAAAATGGAAATAAACAATGATGAAATTGAATGTAAAAAAGTGAAAATAAATAGGAAAGCCGTTATTATTTTGTAATCAGGGTGTGTTTTGTTTCTTCCAGAAATTTCTTGGTCACCTAGCTGTTGGCGGTATTTCGAATGCGCTCCTGACGACATTTTCGGTTTTAAATCAAGCATATTTGACACAGTTTCTCATCATTTGTTGCAGACAATATTTTAGACATCTCAACTTCCTTCTTAAATGAGTGCTTGGTCATGATTGGTCAGTGAAGTTCTTGAAATGCATATTCATAAGCTAATGATGAATATGCATACATCAACTGTATGTGATACTTGTACAGCTTTGAAGTTCATTTTCCTATGAACAACAAACTGTTCGATTTTCATAAACTGCATCCCTTAGTAATGAGCTTAACAGTAAAAAAAAATTGTTTTTATTTTTTATTTATTTTTTAATATTGGGGTTGTTTTAAAGTCTCCTTAGAACCCTTTTAAATGTATTTTTCTAAACAATATTCCATTATTTTTCAAGATTTTAAGACTAAACTTTATTGTTTTCATGCAAGTACAAATGAAAACCTACTAGTAGCTTTTAATCTGTAAACATGAATATCCCTTACTTCTGTAGTGTAGTTTTTTATGAGACTTATCATGCGATCTATCAAATTCTTTCATTTTCATTGTGGGATCAATTTTATTTTTTGTTTTTTCTTCCTATAAATCGGTCATTTTACAAAGAAATTACCAAAAATATATACCTCATACATTCCTGAAATAGGTCAAAAACATCAATTTTTAGTAAATCCGTGCAATGCTGTGCAAATTTTGAATTTTAGACAGTAAAGTGAAGAAAAAAAAAAAAACAAGCTTTGGAAGTTAGACCTCCTTAACAAATCCTGCTCACCAATGTATTTAAGAAAATAATTCTGATGTTTTATGACAATCATGTGTGTAAAAAAAATTTGTACAAATGTAAATATGGCTATCATCATATGTCTATTCATATGAAATAAGTTATACTACAACTAATGCTATGTTGGTAATTTTGTAATTATATAGGAACCCTCTGCTTAATCCCATACAATATGAATATGCATATTTTTAGAAAGCAGAAATGTTAATAAACATGAGTAATAATAAATGTCAATGATATCTATCAATAATTGGGTACAATGGTACTTTTTTCATTTGTAAATATTATAAATATTGACAAAATTTATGATTTATTTTTCAATGATGTGTATCTAGAGCAGTAGGCTTGGAAGATTTTTTTGTCTGAGCGATGTATCATATATGGGTATATACTGTTTTAAATTGACCAATCACTGCTGAGCAAGAGCTAAATCGACCAATCATGATGAAGCACTAATTTTTGAATGAAATATGTGTCTGTCTGTTGATATAAAGACATATATATATATCTATATATATGTTTGTGATCTATGCTGCGTAATGTACTTATCAAAATATTATTTGTAATATATTTTAAAGAAAGAAATACTAAAACGAAAAAAATACAGGCATTTTAGAATATGAAACAAAAAGTAGATACATGTATATTTGAATAACATCAATAACTAAAATGCTTGAAATTGTGATTTTATGTATAGTTTGTCTGTTTCAGAGGCATTCTAGATTTTCAGCCATTTTTTTCGGTGCTGAAAAGTCTTCATACTATATTCAAGTTTGGCAAATGTTGAAATTTTTTTCTTAGTCTTTACTCAAAACTGTTTACTTAACTAATTATTCAATTTGTGTAATGTCATATATATTTATATTATATATTTGTCTGTATACAAATCTTGCGTTTACCATCCACCTCAAATTGTAAGATTTTCTTTTAAAAAAATTGTAATTTTAGTTGTCCTCATTCAAGACAGTAAACAACCTCAAAAGCATTATGATATGTATTTAACTAAGTTCTTTTAAATCTTTTGCACTTGTAATGCCTTTAATTTGTGCCAGGTGGTTTTGTTCTGACACAACGAATTGTGGATTTTTAAAAGTTTTATTTGTGATTTTTCCCTGTCTAAGACAGACTGAGACCTTAAAGAATGTGAATACATGTACAACTGAGTTTTAATCTTATTTCTTGGGACCCCTCTAGATGTGTATTAATTTTGCTGAGTTCTGTTCTATGGGCATGATAAGTTATGCATTTGAACAGTTATCTACTAATCATTGCCTAAATAAAAACACAATTTTCAGGCAGAAATGACAATATAACAACATTCCCTAACTACACTTGGAAGATTTACCCCAAATAAATTTTAAAAAAATTTTAACGAGATATGCTGATATTTCCAATTAAGGCACTGTATAACAAATGTTTCCGATTTGAAAAAAAATGTTAGCTGCATGGCTCTGTATGTTATCACGGTCTGTAGTGCAGTGAATAAATGAAAAAAATCTTTTGTGATGTTGGAGCTCTGAAAAGTGCTCTCTCCAAGAAATATTTATTTAACTCGTGTGCAGTAATTTTCAATTTGTAATATTATTTGAAAGATGGAATTTGAGGTATAATGCGGAAAACAGCATTTTGAACAAAAATGAAAAAAAAAATCATGCGTAAAATTCCCCCCAAAGTTAAATTATATAAATTTATTGAATAAAACTAAACTAATTTACCAAAAAGATGTCTAATACAGCCAAAGAAATCATGCATTACCTGTAAATATGACCCCAAACCCGAACCATGACCCCATGGGCCTAGTAAGCTTGACATTATATGTGATTTTTTTCCAACAAAAATTCAAGTGGGAAAATTGCAAAATTACAACGCGGAGAAAAACAGAATTTGACATTTGTAGAATGGAAAACTTTGGTCTTTATATTATTTGGTTAAATTTCTTAGCAGCATTTCATCCTTTGGAATATATTTTACTCCCCTATCTCTCTCTCTTACTAATTTATAATGCTGTTTGTATGGAGTATCATGCATGTTTTAGTTTTTACTATCCCAAGAAATATTTTAAACATTTGTGTTTTATTTTCTTTGTTCAACGACCTACCTCAAAACGTCCCAAATTATACCATGCCTACCTAATTTATTTGTCCATTTCTATGACCCATACCTGGGAATGAATGTTTATAATCAACAATATCATGTGTATTATACTACTATGCTTCTAGCAGCCCTTGAGAAAAAAAATCTGAACAGCATTTTATACCTCATTTATTATTTCAAGGCCATTTAGCAAGAGTATTCAAATTTCCCCAAAATATTCACCATGCCCATTGTAACCAAAATATTTATTGTATTTGACTACTGGTACTATGTATTATTTTTGAATAGGGATGGGGGTGCTTTTTTTTAGTACTACGTTTTGTGTATTAGGAATATGGTTTGTGTCCCCGTATTTTTTAAATGAAAATTTCAATCATTAAAATATAAATCGTAAAAAAATATGTGGAAGGTTTTAAATAGTGCTATCAGTACAGTTTACTCCAGTACTGTATTTGAAACTGTCTTAAAAATCAGAAACTTGATCCTTTTTTTATTCTTCATTTTAATAATGATTAGTATTACTGCTATTATATCATTATTTGTTGTTATATCTCAGGAAGTTGTTATTGGATTTGCATGGATAACTATGCTGGGTTTTAAATGCATGGGCAAACATTAAGGTAACTATGAGTACTTCAGATTTTTATCTAAAAGGGGATATACAATCCTGTCATTCTGTATTCATATGAAGTTCTGAAGTACTTTCTTATATTTCTGTTTATATTTAAAGTTTGTAACTTGTTTTACGAATCGTTTGTAAAGAAAGGAGAAAAAAAAATGTGGTGTGTCGCAAATCCCATATCTTTTTATCATGTATATCAAATGTACTATTTTTTTTTGTCGCCAATGACTGTAAACAATGTTTTGATACGGGGGAAGGATATTTGCAACTCATATTATTGAAATACTCTACTCTGTAGTTGGTAGATTGCAGTCGAAAAAAGCACATAAGTTGAAGATTTACAACCGGACCAGCCTGTTCCACATTCATACATTGTATTCAAAGTCAATTTCTGTATTCACATAGCTGGTCTTTTTTTTTCAAATGCAAGGATTGAGGGTTCAGTAAACGAGATAAACACAACAATTGAAAGAGAGGAACAACAAGCATACATACATCTTTGCATACACACATAACCATACAACAAATGTACTGAAAATTGTTAATAGAGGCAAAATTGTGATGTTTGAATTATCAGCAGAGATAGAGTCGAGGCTGGCCTTGAGGCCAAATTTTGCCAGCCTTGGCCTTGGCCTCGGACCGAGTCACGTGTACAAAGTCTATGTGAAAAATATTTTTCCAGCGGCCTCGTGACTCGGATCAGTCGGTCTCGACTCCTTCCCTGAGTATAAGTTATCTGGTTAAAAGACAACTAGCGTTGAAACTGCTGAGAATATGCAACTCCGGCTTGAAATTTGCAGGCCTTGACAGTCGTTTGTGTTACATGCTGTGGTTTATACTATTATATGTGTATGGTTGGGTTAGTTGAGTCTGCTATGTTGACGCTTTTTCCCATAAAGCGTCACAAGAAATTGATGTATCACTGCTGTAACTAGAGGGCGCTGTGCATTGCGAATCCACCAAATTGAATCCTGACAGCGGATCTTTAAAACCAGGAAATGAACGAGAGTTTGAAATATCTATGAAGTGAATTCCATTCGCATTGAAACATTAAGCTAAGTACTTTCTGCAGTTACGAGTACCTGCACCTAATTCAACCTATTAATCATACTCACCCACTTGGAAATGTATTCAAACAAAAAAATCATAAATCATATTCTCAGTACGACCATATATGCATTTTAAATAAATATGTCTATATATATTGTAACTCTTAACGGTTGTCGTACTACTGCAAGATTGTGATGTTATTTACTGTTTCATTCATTTTTTTCAACAGAACGTATTTTAAGTTGCATATTTCCTACTGCCAAACTTGTATACTCGAGTATAGTTGAAGAATGCAAATCATGTCGGTAACGTTGGTGTACTACACGAGTATTATTATTATTATTATAATTATTGGATGGTACATAGTCCATGTACTTATGTGATGACAAGAGTTTATACATTTTGTATGAAAAAAGAAGAATTTGGTGCGTAATGTTGTTTTCTTTATTTTGTTCCGGGAATCAGTGATGGTCATGAAATAGGAATGAATCGTATGTGAGAATGAATGATGTGCTTCTGATAATGGTGATGGTGGTGATGATGATAGTGATGCTGAAGAGGATAATAATTTTAATTGATGAGAGTATAAAATATGATTATAAAGATGTGGAGAAGAAAGGCGGGGGGTGAGGAGGAGGAAAAGAATTTTCATCCATGATTTTGATGATAAAAATACAAAATGTGATGATGAGGATGACAAAGTAGATGAAGAAGAAAAGAGGAATGAGAAGAAAGGAAGAGGGAGAAGAAGAGGATAAGGAAGAAGATAAGAAGAGGAGGAGATGGTGATGGCAGTGGTGGTGACATAAATTATGGAATATGGATTTAAAAAAATACATGTGTGTTATAGATAACCGACATAACCGACATGTATGAATGGATATTGGATGGTATACAGGTGGTGAAGATGATGATGATGATGATGGTTATGGTAATGATGATGATGATGATAATGGTGATGGTGAGGATGATGGTGATAAGTCTAAAAAAAATATTTTGAAGATGACTGACTGCGTGTATGGATGATGATATACTGGATTATATGCAGTTGGTGGTGATGATGATTGTGATGATGATGGTGATGATAGTGATGGTGATGGTGAGGAGGAGGATGACGACGATGGTGATAAATCGGAAAAAAATATGTTAAAGATGACTGACTGTATATATGGATGATGATGTACTGGATGATATATTACAGATGATGACGGTGGTGGTGGTGATGATGGTGATGATAATGATGGTGATAATGATGGTGAAGGTGGTGATGGTGATGGTGATGGTAATGGTAATGATGGTGATGATGATGGTGGTGATGATGATGGTGCTAGTAATGATAATGATGGTGATGATGGTGATAATGATGGTGATGATTGTGGTGATGGTGATGGTGATGGTGATGATCATGATGATGGTGATGATGATAGTCATGGTGACTATGATGGTGATGATGCTGATGATGACAACGTCAACGACGATAATGAGGATGGTGATAAATCGGGGAACAATATGATGATACCTGCATCACCAGTGATAGTTCTGATACTTGTCACATGAGAAATGTTTTGATGATGGTGATCTTCAATGCTTGGGCCATCCTTTCCTGAAATGGAATAACGCATATATAACTCAGTGTGGCCAAATAATGCAATGACATCACACACAACATATTATAACCCCGCTTTATCAGAAATTTAAATATATGCCATATCTCACACTTGCTGAAATGATGTGAACTTGATGAATACTAGATACAAGGTAGTCTTGATAGATCTGTGTTTTCGGGGGGGGTGGGGGGGGAGGGCAGTGTGCTGAAAGATGACTTTTAGAGAGTCGGGTTCGCATGGGTTTATTTATTTAACACAAACAAACAATCATGGGGCGGCAAGTCGCAAATCAAATTTTTAACTCTGCAAGCACGTGTGAAATTATGAAGATACTTTACTTAATGAACGGGGGCGGGGTCTTAAAACCAACTGCCTGTCCTTGCAGCCACCACCTCTCTATTTGAAACTACGATACCTGGAACAGCTCCGATAATACGCGACATTATATGGCACCCTCTATCGGCTAGGTACTAATACAGTGTATGGGGCGAACCTGCGAGTTTCAGGCGCCGGTTTCTAGAAGATGCGAGAACTTTAAGGGGGGCTACAGCAACTTGCGGCTTCATCCGAGCCAAATCGTACATCCAACTTTTTTTCTCCGGAATGATTTTTTCCCAGCCGCCAAAAAGTCGCTCAGCCGGGGGGGGGGGGGGGGGAGGCGCTGCAGAATCTCATGTACAATTTTAAACAACTGCCATAGGGATTGTGTTTCTTAAATAGTTTTCATCGTAAAATCATTTTTCGTCCGAAATTTTTTTTTTTTTCTTTATTTTTTTTTTTGGGGGACGGGGGGACTTTTGACACCTTTTTTTTTTTTTTTTTGGGGGGGGGGGGGTTGGGGGCTTAAGCCGCAAAGTGCGTCCCCCCCGTAGACGCGTTGGCGCTGCTGAGTGTGTTGTGTCCGCAAGAGGTTTTGTCCGCCATCACACACATAATAACGCGGCAGCGTCATGCAAAATTGAAAATAAAAAGAAACAGAGTTAGAGTAGAAAATATTTTAGTATATTGTCGTTGATCAAAGCAGTTAGTGTGTGTTAATGTGCTTTACAAATATGTTTATGCGACTTCGTTCATTTATTGAAAAATATAACTTGTGTCGCAAAAGATCAAAAAATCCAAAAAAAAAATCAAAATCAAAAGTAAAATCAAACTTCAAATTTTCGTAAAATTGGCTTTGCTAGCGCATATTTTATAACGCCTTGAGAGGATTCACGTTTACAAAATCTCGCAAATATATTGTATTGTTGATATCATTTACTTTTATCTTGGTCCACTTGGGTAAGAAAGTTGGCTATGATATTTCAAGCGCAAAACAACAAAATTCATCTTAAAAATCAGTAATTTTTAAATACACTCTTACTTCTCTTTTCTTTTTTTTTTATATTCTTTTTTTTCTTTGTATCTTATTTTTGTTGCTCTATTCCTTTTTTTCTTTGCTTTTTACTGGGTGGTTTTTTACTGTCTTATTTTTTTTTTATTTGGCTGTCTTCTGCTTTCAATTTTATTCATTTGTATTCTCTTGTTTTTTTCTTATTTTTTTTCTTTTCTTTTTTTTTTTTTTTGGCTTTCTTTTTTTATTCTTTTTCTATTTTTCTCTGTTTTTTTTTTTGTGTTTTCTTAC
>JZLH01S0419172.1:4751-20211 GCA_001188425.1 Eucidaris tribuloides
AATTAATTAAAAAAAAAAAGAAATTCAGAATCTATTATTGCAGGGATATGACTTTTGGTCATAAAGCTTTCAAATAAAAAGATCCCCAAAACTAAACTTGGGCTTTAATGGAAATAAGCATAAACATAAACAAATGCATATGCAAATTAACAAAGATTTGCTTAATGTCATTAATCGTTTTGTGCATATTTTTACTTAATTGCACATTATAGCAGAAAAGAGATGATAATATTCATTTGACTGGTCATTGATTGCTAAAAACTTATAATTTCACTAAACGTATCGCCAACATTATGCAAATCCTACGCATAATATACTATGCACATTAATGATGGTTTGTCGTTAATAATTTATCATTTTTCCTGATATTCCCCATTACGGCACAAAAGAGATGACAAGATCCATATATTCAGGGTTAAGGATAATCAATTCACAATCATAAATTCAGTTAATACTTAATCATTTGTTAACAGTCAAATAATTTGCATAAAAAATGTAAATTGATACAGAATTCTCAGAAGAAATATATACGTTCTCAAAATTCCACATTCAGGCATCCTCAAATCTGTATTCTAAGGAGCAAGGGGGATTATAAACATTCATAAGTAGGCCGTATGTGAGATAAGTATACAAACCGCCAATATAATACAATTTCTAAACGAAATTACTGTTTGGGCTAAAATCTGAGTTATTTGATTCAAACATAATACTAAGATCCAAGATTGTGAGGTAAAGCACATATTGTGAGGTAAAGCACATATTGTGAGGTAAAGCACATTGCCAAAATTTAAACATCCAAAAAACTGAATAAAAATGCGCAAATTAACTCAGGGTTGCCAGGAGATATAAATATCTTTGTCATATATTTGTTATAGAATTTCATAAACTGTCTTTTTCTATTTTTGTGATGTAATAGAGTTCTCTAGTAACTTCGGGAATTATTCAAATATGAACTGTGACCCCCAAAATATAAGTCCAGATACACAGTTTTCCTCAGTTTTGATTGGAATATAGTGAAATTGTGTGTTTCCATAATGGAGACAATAACTCGCATACATTTGTCTAAAAATAATATACTGCAATTCTTGAATTTGGCAACGCAGCTCATCGTTTTCTTTGCATTTTCTGATAACATCTATTAAAAGTTTATTTCAACGGGTGCATGTAAACTCCCTTTACCCACTAAATTAAATTTTTAAAGTCAATGAAGTCAATCATTATGTAGGTTACAACTTACAACTGTAGTCTAACTAACATGACTTCTGCAAACTCATCCTCAAAAATTACACAAAACCATTTTTGGGGGCGGGTAGTGGGGAGGGGTTGAGGTGTGCAAGCAAGGAGCAGGGAATCTATTGAACTACTTTTTTGCTTTATTCATTTGTAGATTTCTGTGATTTTTTTGTTGTTGTTGTTTTTTTTTGTATTCGTATACTTGCCGCGATTTGCGATAGGATTTATTTTAAAGCTATTTTGACTTAATTTGCATATTCATACGCCAAAGATTGACATCTAGATATGTAAAAGGTATGTTAACCTAAATGTAAAAGTTTCAGATAATCATTTTTGACATTTGAAACATAGATATTGGCATACCATTTTGCCATTCTAAAAAGAAATTAACCAAGATATAAAACAAATAATTCGCCCTTTCCCCCCGCAAGCTTGCCTAAATTTGCATGTTGTGTGACAAAATGTGTATATTAACTTGTTGATAATATTATTTACTTAATTTATGAGTTTTTACTCTTATCCTTCTGCATTGAAACATAAGTCTTGATACCTTATTTCAGCTAAAATCGTTTTAAAAAATGCCAACATTGTGCCAAATAGTGATTTTTCACCAATGATGGCCCTAATTTGCATATTATGACTTCATAAATTCATCTGATTGCTTAGAGACTTATCTACGTACATATCGTATATGACCCTCCAAAGCATGAATCAAGACCAAATATGAGGAAAAGTTCTGATTGAAATGTATTAAAACCTCATGTTTCTGTTAAACCAATACAACACTGATTTGCATACATTTGCATAAAAACAATATGTGGGACACGTTTTGACTTTGGTAACATAGTTTATCGTTTTCTACGCATTTTTTTCCAATATAGTAACACTGGTTAGAAGTATAACAATCATTTAAAAGAATGCCAACATTGTGCCAAATAGTGATTTTCACCAATGACGGCCCTAATTTGCATATAATAACGTCATAAATTCATCTGATTGCTTAGAGACTTATCTACATACCGTGCATGACCCTCCAAAGCATGGATCAAGACCAAATATGAGGAAAAGTTCTGATTGAAATGTATTAAAACCGTATGTTTCTGTTATACCAACACTACACTGATTTGCATAAATTTGCATAAAAACAATACGTGGGACACTTTTTGACTTTGGTAACATAGCTAATCGTTTTCTACGCATTTTTTCCAATATAGTAAAACTGGTTACAAGTATATTTCAGGGGGGGGGTGCACGGTACCCCCCTCTACCCACTAGACTAATACTGCGTATTGAAGAAACAAATTTCCCTGAAACCAGTGGGTGTGATTATACGCGTAATTTTCCACCTTGTGAGCTGTGAGATGAATACAATTGATGCTTACCGGAGCTTCGATGTGTTGTTGTTGTTGTTGTTGTTGTTATTATTATTATTATTATTATTATTATTATTGCTTTGTCATCATTACGGAGGACAGGGACTAGAAAAGCGAACCTAATCACTGTTACCCCAGGCATCCAGTCCCGGGTAGTTTTGCATATGGACATGTGACCACAACACCGGGTTTTCACCCTTCTCTTTTCGATGAAGTGTGTGGGTTCTTTAATGTGCTGAGGTGTTTCTGTCTCAACACGGGACCTCCGGCTTTACGTCCTATCAGAGGGACGAGGTAATGAGGATAATTAGTGTCTTACCCAAGGACACAACAGCCATGGCCCGGCGTGGATTCGAACCTCGGACCTCTGGGTCCAGAAACCGCAGCCTTATCCACTGAGCCATGACGCCTCCATAAACTTGGAGTTAACCCCAAGCTCACATGTAGACGATGGTTGGAATATTAGACGAATTTTAATCTCCTTGGGGTTATCTCATCTTATAAACTCCACTATTGCGGAATAAAATTTTAACGGGATGTTGTGCGGACGTGTAAAAATAGTGATAAAAGGGGGTATATAATAATAATTTAGTATTTTAGTCTCAATTTCCCAAAATTAATTTCCATTTAAAATGAAAATAAGCTGAAATATTCCCTGAAATATGCTCCATAATTGAACATCCACTTCTTGTAATATGGCTCATCTTCTGCACATCCACTTTTAGGTTTTCAAAACTCCCTCTTCACATTTGCCTTGCTGACTTGCAGTTTTTGTATCAAAGGAGTCCAGCATATGAAATGTGTTATTTATACACAATTGCACAACATAGATGCATGAATTAATTAACGAACGATGCATGTCCATGTGTATAGGTCATGTATGCACAAAATGCTAAGTTTGCCCCCCTAATTTTTCTTTGGTGTCAAAATAAGTCCATGTGAAGTATAGTACGTTTGCCCTCTCACCTACCTTTTCTTTGGTGTCAACATAACGTCTAGCAATGATTAACGTAATCTGTTCATCATTAATGTCACGCACAACGAGACTGAATAGCCATACTGATCAGAACAGTTCGCCACTGCGAGAAATCGTCGAAACAAGCCTGTATCAAGTTTTGAGGAGCACATGATGTTGTGTCTCGCCAACACTGCGTATGAGCCAGTCTCAGATTGATACCACGAAACCATAATTGATCTTTGACGAGTGGGATAGGTCTTACGTGAGGTATTAGAGAGCATCCATTTATAGAGGACTGTATAAATGGCTTTTGTTAAATTTTGCTGAAAGAATACCTGCACCTTTGTATTCCGTTGTTTTCCTCACATGAATATTTTTAAGTGTCGAACAAATCAATGGTTGTACAGCTTGTTTCAGTTGAACTTTATGTGGATACATGTATATGCACAAATCGCAAATAAATACAGACTGGCTATGCAACTAAAGCGGTTGATTTCAGGTCGGTTGTACGAACGGCAAATTTCGTTTAACGTGATCATCGGACGCGATGGAGAGATCTTTGAAACAAGCTCGTATCATGTTATGGAGCACACCACGTTCCATCTCCACGGCTTTCGCCCGGTCGATGGGGGCTCGAGGTGATACCGAATCTTCTTTGAACCCTACTTGGCTTGCTATTCCTTTGGCCCGGAGAGGACACTGACACGGGCTTATGATATACAAGGTAATGAAGAGATTAATCATGGCCAATATAACGTTTTCGTATTCTTATGGATGTTTCATTCCAGGGAACCTAGAGACGAGCTACATGTAACCTATTCTATTAATCTGCTGCTAGTTTAATGAACTTTAATGGCTGAAATATTGTGGTATGTCGGACAAGTAAAGCCTCCGGCAAGCTTTTAGGTTATCAAGAACAATCTTTCAAGGTATGCATGGAATATGAATATGCTACGAAAACGGCGTATTGTGACGTAAGATGAAATGTTTGAAGTGTTTTCCTCCGGCATCACCATAGTATTGTACTTGTATTGCGTATAAATTGATTGGAATACAAAAAGAAAGTAGCATGCATATTCACTTTGTTTAATCGTCGTAATACCATCAATGATGCACAGGCAGGTTTTCATTGAAACGTCTATTATACTTTTCGCAGACTTCCTCGATTTTCACCATGCCATAATGTCAAAAACCACACATCCTTCTGATAAATTGTTGTTTTTTTCTGATAATGGTTTGCATTTAAAGCTAATTAAGTCGGATTTGCGCCTAGGGTTAATGTGTCGAAAATGATTCATAATTCAATTGATTAGATTCAACATAATATATATTTTAAATTGCCTTGACGTGGAGGAACACAAACGATGACCTCCAAAGAGTTCCAGAAAGGATGCAGCTGTCTGCAATGGAAGTACTGATTAACAAAATGGGTGTTTGCTTCTAAAGCGTCTATCCTCCCCCAGGTCCCCCCCTCTCCCGTCACATTATACTACGTACGAAACTTGATTCAAACATAACTTTTTCATTTTTTGTTCGAGAATAACTATATAGTTAACTTTGCTTGATTGTACTTCAATAAATCCCGTCATAAATTACTTAAGCTGCGCCATTCAGAAAGATTCCACGCAACCACACCAACTGGCACAACTGGTGACTATAGTGGACTGAACCTCAATGAAGAAAATATGTTCTGACATCTACTGTTTTTTCCTTTTGCAGGTATGCTCAGTGATAAGTACACGTTTGCTGGAAGAGGACCATGCAAACGCCAAGATACTCTTCGTCAAGGATATGGTGGAAGGACTGAGAGCCCGAAAATACGAGGACATTCTGGCTACTGGCTACAAGCATACCTTCCTCATCCGAAATCCGAAGAAAGTATTTCGTTCATTGGAATTTCTGTTCAGACGTCTTCCCGAAAATGAAAAGTACGTGTACAAAGACATCTACGAAGATCTTGATGGATTGTACCAGCATGTGCGGACGACGTTAGGCCAGTGCCTGCCTCCCATTGTCGACGCCGATGACGTCATTGCTCACCCCGATAAGGTCCTGCCGAAGTACTGCGAAGCCGCGGGGATCGATTTTCTACCGAAGATGTTGGAGTGGGACGACGTACACCCGACCGAGCTGAACTGGCGCTGCGTCGATGTCCGTCCCATTGCATTTCAGGAGCCCAGGGATATCGATGCATTTTCAAACGTGATGGTCAGTAAGGGATTCGGAGAGATCCAATCATCGCCAAGCAAAGAGGAAATGTCTGCCTACGTCACAGAATGCACAGAACGCGACATGTCGGTCTATGAAAAGTTGTATGAACTCCGTATTAAACAATAAGGATAGTTCACACGTTGTAGAGTTTATCCTATGACTTTAAAGGCCGTGGTTTTATATAAACCAAACCTTTTTGGTTCAGATTTGATCTAAATAAAGATAAGATGTATTTACGTTGTATTTTTTTTTTAATATAAACGATAAAGCATTTGCAAGTTGGCCATCGCTTCAGTTGTATTTGGTAACTGTAGTCTAGGTTTCAGACACTATACATGTATGTTACAAGTTTTTTTTTTTTAACAATCATATCAAGAATAGGTTTCTTGTCCTGAAGTAGAGCCAGGGCGGCGCCTCAGGGGGCAGGGGGAGGCGGCCGTCGCCCAATTTCTTTCAAACTTATTAAAATGACGGGAATTTTACTGTTTTTTCGAAAACTTCGTAATTTTGCAAGTAAAAAAAAACTTGGCGGGCAAAACAAGCTTTTCTTCGTCGTCACCCCCGCTTGTCGAACGCTGTTGCCTTGCAGCTTGGCTAGTAAAAAAGAATTGGGGGGCAGGCAAATTTTCTCAACAGATTTCGCCCCTCCTAAAATTTTATCCTGGCGCCGCCCATGAGTAGAACTCATTTGAACTAAGTAATAATCTGTTCTGCATGGGTGATTGCTCATTAATCGTAAGAAATCTGCACTTTAAAACAGGGCTATGCAAAGAAATTAAAATATTCCAAACTTTTGTCCATGACAGTAAATTGGAGTTTGATAGAATTCAACCGTACCAAAGATCGCTTGACATTAGTCCAACTGAATTGGTGTGATTTTATGACCTTGTAAGCTTTGGTCAGAAGGTTTTCCGTTTTCACTAAATGATAGTCGTCAATCCTGGGGTGGAAAGGGGGGCGGTCGCCATCCCAATGAAAATATTGGGGGGCAAACATATCGATTCCCCCCCCCCAATAATTCTAACAACTTGAACAATTCATAAAACATAAGGCAAGGATACGTCTAAAAAGTAGTGCGAGGCAACAAAACCCTTAAACATATATACTACTAAACAAACACAACTTTAATTTTTTCGGCGCTCTTTGCGCGCCAAATTCTATATTACAACTCGGCGCGTAGAGTGCGCCGACATTTTTTTTTTGACATTTTTCTTACTTTTGCCACCCCAATCCGAAAAATGTACTGGTACACGAATCTGGTCTGGTATTCAGATTAGTTTTAACGGTTGCATAAAATTCAGATTCAGTAAGCAACGTAACTTAGTTTCATTTTGTTTGAATTTGATTAGCGCGTATTTTCACGAAAACTGATATTTTCCGCTCCAGTGGTTTTTGTGAGAGTCAATAAAATGCTTTTGGGCCATCCTTGATGGTTATAGTACCAAAATAAAATTAGTGAATGACAAACAAAATGTATCATTCCTTTGTGTATACAACGGATATTTATCGGTTGGTGACCCAATAAGTGAGGTTCATACCCGGGGGGTTCATATTGTCTGTATCAATATTGCGTCAGACATTTATATCTGTCCAAAAGTCAAGATGTGTACAACTTGACACGCTTTTCGGTTGGTTTAACTTCAGCTCCGGCTTCAGCTAAACTTACGAGTTAGCTTCTGGTCAGGTTAAGCCATATAATTCAGGAAGCATGTCATCATCAGAGAGGACAAGACCGTGTCGACAAGCTCGTATCATGTTATGGAGTACACCTCGCTGTGTGTCCACGGCGTTCGCCCGGTCGATGGGAGCTCGTGGTGATACTGAAGTCTTCTGGGAGCCCTACTTGGCGTGTTACTCGTTTGGTCCCGAGAGGACGTTGAATTGGGGCGAAGACATACCAGGTATGTATACACAGTACACACTAAGAAAAATAGGTTCAACTTTGCACCTTTAGCAATGTCACACTGGAATTACCCTTTAAGGTGCAACTTTGCACCTGTAAAGATCCGAAAGGTGCAAAGTCGCACTCGTAAAGGTGCTCCCAGTGTGACGTTGGTCTGCACCTTTAAAGGTGCAAAGTTCAACCTATTTTCTTAGTGTGTAGTTAATGAGCATTTATGCTTAATTGCTCAATTTATTCATATGTATAAAAGGTATTTATCTCTAAACGTATGCCCGTTTGATTGTTTGATTTTATATTTAAATGGATAAACCTGTAAACCTAAATACAAAGTTAAAAAGTAGACAATATCAAGATCGTTAACAGACAGAATACAAAAAAAAATCAAATAGACAAAATAAACGGTATATGGAATGAGGAATTCCAGTTAGTATGCATTAACCATCACAAGTACATACAAGGATACATATTCGTGATGGTAAATTTAAATCAAGATTTAGCAACTAGTGTGAATAATATCAGTATGCAATAATCTATTAGAACAGGAAAAGAAATATGTATGTTTTGGGATATGCTTTTTCATAATTCGATTCCTTAGTTTGACACATTCATTCATTTAGTTTGAATGATGTCATATAGGAAGAAATTATGTCACGCTCGTATTGAAAAAAGGGTGTGTTAAGCACCTAGCTTACAAACTGTAATTGGTGATGGTGATGGTGATGATGATGATGATACTATTATTATTACTTTATTATTATTGATATTATTATTAGTAGTAGTATCATTATTATTATTATTATTATTATTATTATTATTATTATTATTATTATTATTATTATTATTATTATTATTATTATTATTATTATTATTATCATTATTATTATTATTATTATTATTATTATTTATTATTATTATTATTATTATTAAAAAAAGTCATATTCCCTCCTTTTTCCAGGAATATGACGCGAAGTACATCGTACAACTACATCAAGCTTGTGACAGACGGATCACCAAGACGCAAGGTACTCTTCGTCAAGGAATAGGTTTTTCAAGGACTTTAACCCGAAATACGACCGACATTCTGTCATTCCTTCCTCATCCGAGACCCAAGGAAAACATTTCCTTCGCTGAAACGTCTAACGGAAGAAAAGGGAACAGTCGATAATTACAAGGAAACGTTCAAAGCCCGGTTCAAAGACATCTACCAAGACCTTGAGAGGTTGTACGAACATGTACAGACATCGTTGGGCCAGTCACTGCCTCCCATTGTCGATGCCGATGACCTTGTCGCTCACCCCGATAAGATCCTACCGAAGTACTGTGAAGTCGTGGGGATCGAATTTACACCGAAGATGCTGGATTGGGACTCCGTGGACCCAAGTCAGCTAAACTGGCATTGTACCGATGTCGGTGATATCGCGAATGACAGACTTAGCAAAAGTGTTATTTTGTCGAATGCAATGCAGAGCAGAGGTTTCGGAAAACGCTTACCAGTCGAAAAAGATGATGTTTTACTATCGGCTGAAATAATGGAATGCGTGGATTATGCTATGCCCGTGTACAAGAAATTGTATGCCATTCGTATAAGACCATAATATTGCTTCAGACAATTACACACTAAAAAAAATGGGTTAAACTTTGCACCTTCAGCAATGTCACACTGGGAGCACCTTTAAGGGTGCAACTTTGCACCTTTCACACCGGGTGCACCTTTTAAGGTGCATCTTTGCTATTTAAAGGTCTGAAAGGTGCAAAGTTGCACCCGTAAAGGTGCTCTCAGTGTGATATTGGTCTGCACCTTTGAAGGTGCAAAGTTGAACCTATTTTTTCTTCTTGTGTACTAAGTTAACATTTCAAACGCCGGTCAGGATTATCAAAGGATCATATCTGACGTTAGATTATAACACCAAAGAGAGTTAAATGAAACGAAACATGTGTAGAAATGATAGGTGGAACAATTCATATGGTAACTTTGGTCATGAAACATACTGAATTAAAAGTGACTATATAATTAGACTTCTTATGCCACTCGGTAATTGTTTTACCTTACTATACATAGTTATTACTGTCTGCAAACCTCGCTATATAATGTACTTGAAAAACATTAAGTGGACATATATTTAAAACCGGGGCGTCTCGTTTGCACGCCTAGTATGGTATAGACGAAAATACCACGAGGGGCTCAAACGGACACTGTAAAAACTACGGTGTCAAAAACAACACCAGTCGGCGTTGTGAGAGGACCGCACCCGACAGGTGTTAAAAACACACCATGGAGTTTGAATATAACATCAAATATTGTTGATATAACAAAAAGAGTGTGCTATAATAACACCAATGGGTGTTAACTGACAGCATGGATTTAAAACTGGTGTAAAGTGATTGGTGCGGTTCTCTCACAACACCGACTGGTGTAATTTTAACTCTTCTTTGTTTGCAGTGGAGTGCAACCATGGAGAAACAGCAATTGAAATGACGTTACGTTTTGGTGCATTTTTAAAATTCTAGGTAATTATTGACCCACTTCACCGGCACGTCCTTCATAAATAGCCTAATGGAATGAGTGATGTTTTGCTGTTCCTGGAAGGGTACAAATGAGATTCCCTGCCTTTAATACCCACATGGTGTTGCCCAATATTGATACCAAAATACAGTGATAAATACAAATCCATGCAGTCAGACTTGTCTTAGCGGCCATCTGATTGGATTGCAAAGGCCAAACGTCGGGCAAACAAGAGAGATGACAGACCCTGTCTGTACTACGTGAGCAAAAAACTCATTAAACACATTAGATATCTCAGCTGGTGATGTTAATTGGGAATTCATACTTGCGAGGGGACGGGAGAAGGGTATGGGAGGGGGAACCCACGGTAGAAGAAGAACTCTAAAGAGTTACAAATTTCTTGCCAAATAGAGTTATCTCTTCAGATGGATGATAATTTAATTAAGGGGAAGACATTTCATCATATTCTCTAACTTCTAAGAACAATTAAGTACACTCATGCTCATAATTATGGAATATTTTGTTGATACTTAAGTTCTTTCTCCTATATCGTCCAAAATTTTCAAGATAAGTGTTTATTTCACAAAAACGCAGTATGTGAAGCAATTTTTGGATTTCCTGAGATGACTAAATTAAAAACTAAAATACGTTTGAGGGCAATAACAATTACATATTTATTTTTTTTTTAATCCACAAGAATCATGAAAAAAGAATTAAATTAAAGTAATAAAAAAACCCAAAATGATAAATTTGTATCTAATGTCACGTATTATTAAATTAACATCAGAATTGTATGTTACAAGTCTAATAACGCGCGTAACCACCACGTGACTCAACAACAACAACAATACCGCCATTAATAAACACAGGTTTTAGTGTCGAGTCGGACGCTACAAAATGCTCAGCATTCCTGAAATTCTCAAATTATAATTGTTTCACCTGGGGTGAGCAAATATTAATCTCAGATGTACCGTTCACGGAAAAATGGCAACTTCTAAAATGTTTCTAAAATATTCCATAATTATGATTATGAGTGTATAAAAGTTAACTATTTTGTAGCTCCTTTTAAAAAAGTGGTCACCTCGCCAGTTTCAATGTATGAAAAATGTTTCTTAAACATATTCAGATTTCAGATTTAATCATTAATTGTCCATATCAGGATATTTGTTTTGTTTTCATGTTTTTTCCACAAAATATACAGCATTTACTAAACAACATTCAATGTGAAATGTAGACAAACATAAACATTTATATTATTAATATTATTATTACTAGCATTAATTATTATTCATTATGTATAACATCATATTCACTATTATATTCATTACTATGGTTTCAAATATTCATCTCTATTGCAATTTTCATAAGAAAAGGAGAATCAATTAATTTTTGAAAATGTATAGGTAATTAAACTGTGATGTAGCTAGTATACTGAAACGCTATTATTACACAGGATTAACTAGGGTGGGAGTGTGAAGAATTATTGAATCTTGCTTAATTAGTATAAGGTAATACGGATGGTTCTATGTCTTTATGTACAATAAAATAACGATATAAATTTTCCAAATCATTTCACTCGTTTATTTTTTTAAACTTAAACTCATTTGCAGACCACGAGTGCATTTCCATGCACCGATTACTTTTTTTTTTTTACACATATAGCATTCAATATAAGTAGATTATCTCCCAGAAATAAAAGTGTTCAGTATTCACATACATTAAAATCTATGAAATACAAAATGTTGCAAACAACGCATACAACCTACTAGTAATTTATTTCAATGACGTCAATAGCACAAATGTCTAAAATACACTTTTCTACTCAGAATGACACTTTGTATTTCTTATACGGTTAACTGTTAACCAAAAAGAGCACAAACTGAAATGATAAATATCAGAAGCGTCGATCCTGCGGTCAGGGCAGTCGCCGCCGCCCCCCCCCCAACAGACGGAACTACCCGGAAAGTGATGCCTTTGGTCACATTTCACCGAGTACAAAATATCTGCAGTATCCTTAATTGTATTTGACTCGTTCCGAGTTATTTGTTGCACACATTTTGACCCAACTGTGGTGCTATATTACAAGGACTACCTTGTTTAGCTTCCGGGGGGGGGGGGGGGGTCCCACTCTCCACACGGCCTGCTATACCGCACCCGCGTCCAGAAAAAGCGTCGAAAAAGAGTCACTTTTTTTTTACACATATAGCATTCAATATAAGTAGATTATCTCCCAGAAGATAAAAGTGTTCAGTATTCACATACATTAAAATCTATGAAATACAAAATGTTGCAAACAACGCATACAACCTACTAGTAATTTATTTCAATGACGTCAATAGCACAAATTTCTTCTTGTTCTCACGAACTGACACTTTCGTATTTATACGGTTTAAGTTTGGTTGTTACTTGGTTTTCTATTGAGCCGATTTCTGTATGTCTTTGGAGGTCTAAAAGAAGCCCTGAAATTGTATTTCAAAGTGATTTATTAGTGCATTTGAAAAAAGTGGGTTACCAGATTCACATTGCCCTTTCCTCCCATAGACTTACTGTCTGTACACCTAGTTTATAAAACTCGCCGCGCGAGTTTTATTGTTTATTCATGTATAAACTTGCCATTGGGCAGTGTAACTTCTCCAAACTTTTGTATTCTAGTGTGTTTATTTGCTCCGTTTGAACACACTATATGTAGGCTCAGATATTAAAGTTGACAATTTTTAAATTGAAGCTCCACAATGTTAGCCTCTATCCTCAAAAGAGCACAACTGAAATGATAAATATACAGAACGTCGTTCTGCGGTCAGGGGCAGTCGCCCCGCCCCCCCCCCCCCAACACCCGGACGGACTACCCGGAAAAGTGATCCTTTGGTCACATTCACCGAGTAACTAAATCTGCAGTATCCTTAATTGTATTTGACCGTTCCGAGTTATTTGTTGCAACATTTTGACCAACTGTGGTGCTATATTACAAGGACTACCTTTAGCTTCCGGGGGGGGGGGGGGGTCACTCTCCAACACGGCCTGCTATACGCACCGCTCACGCAGAAAAAGCGTCGAAAAGAGTCCCCTTTTCCAGCTCTGTAGCGTCGTCGACGTCTTCAAGCACCATTATCGCCGACATTCACTACTTAGGGTATACTATAGCCTTTTCTCACATGTCACGCCAATTAGGGTTACTATTTGGGTAAGTAATTACGCCATTTGGGGTCAAATTTTTAGTGGATCTAATAACATATCCAAAATTAACGTTTGATAATGTATTAGGAAAATTATTTATGAATTTTTAGGTCATCCTCTTCGGGTTGTGCATGTAACAATAATTTTTAGATGAGAAGGATCCTGGGGTAGTGTATCAAACCAGTTGATTTCAACTGTTTACCGCAACTTTAGGATATAAATTAGTGGATTCTGCTTTCCGCCACTAAGGATATCAGAATTGATGGATTTCTTGGGAGTAAACGCCACTTGGGGTAGCTTTTCTCATGTGTTACGTCATTCTACAGGGTTGGCCAATCGGTGTTTTACGTCGTTAGGGTGCATTTCTGAGGTTGTTGGACACGGGTGGGTTAGCAAACCGTGTGGAGAGTGACCCCCCACCCCCGGGGTGGCTCCGGGTGGCTTAGACCTTGAACTTTGACTGTCTAACTTAGATTTGCCTAATTTGGACGGTCTATAACACTGCTGAACTCTCCACCCTCCACATGCAAACACGCAAACACACACACACACACACACACACACACACACACACACACACACACACACACACACACAGCACACACACACACACCACACCCACACACACCACCACACACACACACACCCACACACACACCCACACACACACACACACACACACCCACACACACACTACAACAACAACCCGCGGCCAGGCAGTTTTTGAAGAAGAAAAATGACTGTACACCACTTTGATAGTCTGGCTTCCAACGTTTTAATAAACCGTCCAATCTTGTAGAAATAGGGAAACTACTATAACGAATGATTTTAAGTTGTTTCCTAAATACTGACCAAACTCCTTCACAGGCTGCGAAGTCGAATACACAGCAATGCACTGGAGAAATAAATAGTCTTTTGTCTGGTGGAATCAAGACTTCTACTTTGAGAACTTCTGCCATGTTAAACTCGTCGGGTGACTAGAAGAGGGGTTAACGTCCATAGACCATCATGGACGTTAACCCCTTCCAGTCAAGCGACGAGTCCGGGTAAATGATACATGATCAATAGTACATTGTATTTCCATAGCGAATGTGACAGCATTACATCCATTAGGTTATCTTTATTTACACGGGCACTTGTTGACAATGACTGAAAACATGCCGACACGTACGACTACCAAAGTTCAATAACAGCTCCAAAAATATATATGTTCGAGCAGGCACAACGCGCTTCGTAATAATATCTGCGCACTGTATTATATTCGGCCAGACGAGGATGATTCGTTCTGCAGCATCAGCTGTGACCCTAACCACACGATGGAGCCTACCGACAGGAGTGAGGGTTCGTATGGTATCATCAGGAAGCAGCTCGAATCCCGAATGTTCGTCGATCCCTATCGGAAACAGGGATATTATCTATACAGATGACCACATGGAGCTGAGAGCGTCGCTGAAAAAGGTAATCGCTTCAACATTTAATGCTAGGTTCTGTCAACTCGATCAGGCCCGATCAGGCCAATAGTGAGCCTGGTCGGTCTCGCTCGGCAAGGTAATCGGGGTTAATCTACCTTGATCGGGGTGATCGACAACGCTCTGGCTCCCTACTCGAACGTTTTTGGCGGTCAAAAATATTCGAGTAGGTAACCAGAACGATGTCGATCAAGGCAGACGGGCGCCGATCATGGTAGATTGAGCCCCGATTACCGGCCGAACTGTACCGAAAAGGCCAAAACTTGGCTTGATCGGGCCTCATCTAGTTGGCAGATCGGCAGTGTGAACCTAGCATAAAAGGGACTGATTTCCTATATTGTATAAGAAATTGCGCGGGTAAGTAAGAGTACTTGTTACAGTCCTAGAAAGCAAAAGTGCAAAAGTGAGTTAAATATAGTAACAAACAGCGGCCATATTACAAGAATAATTTGGGGAAGATATTTAATGTTGTAGAAGAGCGTTATGTAAAGCGTTTATTATAAATATATTTTTCTATATTTTTTAAGTTTGAGAACTCAAATTGGAAAGATATTTTTACAGATGTTGATTGCTGTATGATTACTATATATGTCTCAGTTGCATTTATACCCCGGGGGGTCGCTCTCCAGACGGCCT
>JZLH01S0419183.1:3346-17408 GCA_001188425.1 Eucidaris tribuloides
CATTGACCTTTGACCCTTGACCCTGACTGTTGACTCCTGTCACTCTACCAAAATACTTTTGCTTTTGGTTTTGAACCTTAACGTCCAAATACATCAAAAGTGAGCACTCTTTACTGATTTTATAGGCAGAAAATAGCATTTTGGGATAAAGTTCATTGACCTTTGACACTTGACCTTGACCTGTGACCCCTGTGACTCTACCAAAATATTTGTCTTTTGGTTTTGAACCTAACCAGCAAATTACAACAACAGTGAACACTCCTTACTGAACGAATATGCAGAAAATGGAATTTTAGGACAAAGTTCATTGACCTTTGACCTTTGACCTTGACCTGTGACCCCTGTGACTCTACCAAAATATTTGTCTTTTGGTTTTGAATCTAACCACCAAATTACATCAACAGTGATCACTCCTAACTGAAGTTATAGGCCAAAAACACAATTTTGGGACAAAGGTCATTGACCTTTGACCCTTGAAATTGACCCTTGACCCTGTGACTCTACCAAAATATTTGTCTTTCGTTTTTGACCTAAACCACCATAATGTATATCAACAGTGAGCACTCCTAACTGGAGTTAAAGGCAGAAAATGGCATTTTAGGACAAAGTTCATTGACCTTTGACCTTTGACCCTTGACGGATTTGTCCCAAAATCTAATCAATTCATCCTTGCCTAGTGGTCTACCGTTGGTCCAAGTATCATCAAAATCCCTCTAGCGGTACTTCAGTAATCTTGTTCACAAGAAAGTGTGGACGCACGGACCCACGGACGTACGGACGTACGGACGCACGGACGCACGGACGAACGGACGCACGGACGTACGGACGGACAACCCGGAAACATAATGCCTCCGGCTCCCTTACGGGGCGGAGGCATAAAAAGTGAAATTTCTGGACAACCACCAATACATACAAGAGCAGACAGAAATAGACCATTTTCAAATCAAATCGCAATTCTTTATTCAACTATTTATTAATGCGCTATTTACTAGAAAACAACTATAATGGACAGCAGTAACTCAACATATTTACAGTAAAGTAACGACTTAATAAAGTACTATCAAACGATAATTTCATAATCGTTGGTACAATATTGATCATCCCTCTGCAACTTCGATTTATATGTCTAAATTGATACATGCTACGTGATGCGTGACCTTTATTAGACACTTAAAATATTACTAAAATTGATAAATACTCCGCTGCATTAGAACGGCGTTATGTTCCAATGTCATGACAATGCAATCTCAAGAGACATTGAACAAAATATTGTGTTGTAAACCTCCATCCCAACACTAATGTGCAGAATTCTACGACCATTCGTCAAGAAACGAGGAAGTATATCGGTAGGCAATATTTTTTCCCTGATTTATTGCCAAAATAAGCCTTTACCTTGGCAACAGAGTTTCCAACACATTCAAAATAATATGTCTTGTAAATCTCCATTCCAATACCAATGTGTGTGCCATATTTCATAAGCATTGCTCAACACTAAGAATCGATCCTCAAGATTGGCAATGGACGGACGGACAGACCGACCGACCACCAAACCGTACGCTGATTCCTATATACCCCCTAAACATTGTTTGCGGGGGTGTAACTATATTAACTTTCCCGTACGTATAAAAGCTTGCATTCAAAGGCTCCGTAATCCATTGTTTCGCAAAAAGAAACAATTTCTTGTTAATTTATCAAAATTTATCAAGAAAAGAAACAGTCAAATTCATTTAAAAAACGATATCAAATTGTACAATTCTGTCTTAAATGCATTTATAATATCTAAATTGTCCTAACAATGAATTCAATATTTCCTTGGTAATTTCACTGAATATATCAAATTGACTTTTCAGACTACTTTTTTACGTTTCATTTGAAAGTAGTGGTAAAGACACCCCACACAAGGACTGTCTTAAACTGCAGATAATTTTGTTGGGAAAGTTTAATGAAAATATTACCATCACGGTAAAATTTCAACAAGTCATGCATCCGAATTCAAATTGCGTTTTAAACGTTAGTCAGTGAAATTGTCAAACTCATAAACGGTCAAACTTTACAATTTCATTATAAACTGCAATCTTGTATATTCAGGAATGTTTGTACTCAATCGTAGACAAGAAATTGTCTCTTGTATTCTTGTTATGCTCCAATCTTCACTAAGTGAAATTGATTACTTTATAATTTCTTTAAATAAATGACAAATTTACAATTTGGAATTTGGAAACAAATCCCAAGAATTTTTTTAATGTGATAGCACAAGAGATTGAAGCAAAATGTTGGGGGTGCTATCCCTGAGTGCTATCTCCCTTCGCTGCAGCACCACGTGCCCAGCGACCTCGCCTGGAACAGTTCTATTGATCGATATGAATAATCTTATTGGTGTATTTACTGTTGTACGTCCGAGGCCTATATTCTTATTTCATATTATTAATGTAAAATTACACTGCTTTACACAATAAAAGAAATATAAATACGTCGACGTTTGAGGAATGATGGGACATAATACATCATAAAATATACAAGACATATATTAAAGGCATTGTATAACAATGTTTCCAGTTTTAAAAATCTAAGCTACATGATTCCCCATGCTACTAGTGTCTCTGATCCGGTCTAAAAATAAAACCTTAAAATATTGCAGTTTAAAACGATCATTGAGTGCTTTAAAAAAGTGAAAATCATTGAGAGACCATTTCAGCTTTCCCCCATAGACTGCTGTGTTGCAGAATTTCCTATCAGCTGAGAATAAATAATGTGCCAAATTTATCCAGTGGCGCCCCATTCAGGAGATAACAACCTAATATATCAACAGTTAGCACCTACATGATAACGAAGGTGACGCAAAGTCACTGACCTTGACCCTTGACCCTGACCGTGACTCTGTGACCTACCAAAATATTTGTCTTTGTTGAACCTAACCGCCAATACATCAAAAGTGAGCACTCCTTACTGATTTTATAGCAAAAATAGCATTTTGGACAGAGTCATGACCTTTGCAACTTGACCTGACCTGTGACCCCTGTGACTCTACAAAATATATTCTTTGTTTGAAACTACCACAAATCTAACAACAAGCAGTGAACACTCCTTACTGCACGTACATGTATAGGCAGAAAAGAATTTTTAGAACAAAGTTCATTGACCTTGACCCTTGACCTGACCTGTGACCCCTGTGACTCTACAAAATATTTGTCTTTTGTATTTGAATCTAACCACCAAATACATCAACACAGGATCACTCCTCCATTGACGTTATAGGCAAAAAACACCCAATTTTGGGACAAAGGTCATGACCTTTGACCCTGAAATGACCCTTGACCCTGTGACTCTACGCAAAATTGTCTTTCGTTTTTGACCTACGCCACGCAATTATATCAACAGTGAGCACTCCTAACTCGAGTTAAAGGCAGAAAATGGCATTTTAGGACAAAGTTCATTGACCTTTGACCTTTGACCCTTGACGGATTTGTCCCAAAATCTAATCAATTCATCCTTGCCTAGCGGTCTACCGTTGGTCCAAGTATCATCAAAATCCCTCTAGCGGTACTTCAGTAATCTTGTTCACAAGAAAGTGTGGACGCACGGACCCACGGACGTACGGACGCACGGACGTACGGACGCACGGACGAACGGACGCACGGACGTACGGACGGACAACCCGGAAACATAATGCCTCCGGCTCCCTTACGGGGCGGAGGCATAAAAAGTGATTCACTTTTTTTTTTATTTCACTGAAATTTCTGGACAACCACCAATACATACAAGAGCAGACAGAAATAGACCATTTTCAAATCAAATCGCAATTCTTTATTCAACTATTTATTAATGCGCTATTTACTAGAAAACAACTATAATGGACAGCAGTAACTCAACATATTTACAGTAAAGTAACGACTTAATAAAGTACTTTCAAACGATAATTTCATAATCGTTGGTACAATATTGATCATCCCTCTGCAACTTCGATTTATATGTCTAAATTGATACATGCTACGTGATGCGTGACCTTTATTAGACACTTAAAATATTACTAAAATTGATAAATACTCCGCTGCATTAGAACGGCGTTATGTTCCAATGTCATGACAATGCAATCTCAAGAGACATTGAACAAAATATTGTGTTGTAAACCTCCATCCCAACACTAATGTGCAGAATTCTACGACCATTCGTCAAGAAACGAGGAAGTATATCGGTAGGCAATATTTTTTCCCTGATTTATTGCCAAAATAAGCCTTTACCTTGGCAACAGAGTTTCCAACACATTCAAAATACATGTCTTGTAATCTCCATTCCAATACCATGCAATGTGAGTGCCAAATTTCATATGCATTGCTTAACACTGATAATCGATCCTCAAGATTGGCAATAGACGGACGGACAGACCGACCGACCACCAAACCGTACGCTGATTCCTATCCAGGAATCTAAACATCGTTTGCGGGGGTGTAACTATATTAACTTTCCCGTAGGTATAAAAGCTTACATTCAACGGCTTCGTAATCCATTGTTTCGCAAAAGAAACAATTTCTTGTTAATTTATCAAAATTTATCAAGAAAAGAAACAGTCAAATTCATTTAAACAACGACATCAAATTGTATAATTCTGTCTTGAATGTAATATCTAAATTGTCCTCACAATGAATTCAATATTTCCTTGGTAATTTCCCTGAATATATCAAATTGACTTTTCAGACTACTTTTTTACGTTTCATTTGAAAGTAGTGGTAAAGACACCCCACACAAGAACTGTCTTAAACTGCAGATAATTTTGTTGGGAAAGTTTAAAGAAAATGTTACCATTACGGTAAAATTTCAACAAGTCATGCATCCGAATTCAAATTGCGTTTTAAACGTTAGTCAGTGAAATTGTCGAACTCATAAATGGTCAAATTTTACAATTTCGTATTAAAATGCAATCCTATATATTCAGGAGGTTTGTACTCAATCGTAGACATGGAATTGTCCCTTGCATTTTTGTTATGTTCCAATCTGCACTAAATAAAACTGCTTACTGTATAATTTCTATAAGTAAATGACAAATTTACAATTTGGAATTTGGAAACAAATCCCAAGAATTTTTAAATGTGCTAGCACAAGAGATTGCAGCAAAATGTTGGGGTGCTATCCCTGAGTGCTATCTCCCTTCGCTGCAGCACCACGAGCCCAGCGGCCTCGCCTGGAACAGTTCATCTGATCAATACGAATAATCTTATTGGTGTACGTCCGAGGCCTATTTTTATTTCACATTTTTTAGGTAAAAGTACACTGATTAACACAAAAAAAAATCAATAGAAATACGTTGTCTTTTGAGGTATAATGGACAAAATACACCATGAAATATACAAGACATACATTAAATAAATTGAATATACATAATAAATACGAAATCATTCAAATCAGCAATGCAAATATTCATAAAATACATGAGACACGACATTCATTAAAACATGTGAGTCACAGCAAGGGAAAATCATAATCTATGTTATCTACACGATAACTACATTTACACTTACAAAGGTAATACGGCCTGTATGCTCTTACATGAGAACAAGTTATCCGTTACCTAAATAATGATTTTAGAGTAAGTGCTAGTGTCGTGTGTAGTGTTAATTCGACACTTTAAATCGCAATCAAATTCGTTTTCCCAGGCAACCATCAAAAGTTGGTATATATATTTAGTCCTTAATAAAGTGCAATATTCACCATTAAAAAAATATATGAAACGCAACAAAACCGAAAGTAGACCAAAATAAAATGTCATATTTTTTTCGATATCATACTTGCAAGAAAGATCACAATCAAAAACTTCTCATCAATACCAACACTAACTACTCTTGAAATGGCAGTTATGGTTATACTCAGTTATCAGAGTCTGGCGTTATTGAACAGGAAAATTTGTGTAAACGGTGGAATTCGATTGAAGAAGATGTCATGAGTCTGTTCATAACAAAACATTTATACTGGTCAACAGCCAACTGATTTCACGTACCTTTAGTATATTTCTGTGTTATCGTATCATTTCACTTCATTTCATTTCATTTCATTTCATTTCATTTCATTCATTTCATTTCCATTTCCAAATAACATATCACTGGGCCAGGGGCGCCGATCCATGTTTCGGATGGGGGGGGGGGCAAAAGTGAAAAACGGTCCAACATTTTCGGTGCGCTCTGCGCCCCAAATTGTAATACAGAATTATTGTGCGCAAAGCGCGCCGAAAAATTGACAAATTTGTATGTTTGAGTGTTTTTATGCCATGTTTAACGGTTTTATAGTGCTTTACAATGCTTTTTAAAACATATATTTACATCTACATTACATCTTATGAATTTTTGAAGTTATTAAATTATTGGGGGGGGGGACCAAATCGATGTTTGCCCCTCCCCTCCCCCAATATTTTCATTAGGGCGATCGCCCACCTCCCCCCCTCCATCGCCCCACGAATGAAGTCAGTTAAAGGAACCGGGAGGTCCTGAATTAGTTAATGCGTAGCAAGATGGCCCCAAACTATATTAAAAGTATAGTTTTGGTCGATTAGACAAAGTGTAAGTATTCTTTAACAAAATATGGTATTGTCATACCAGATATCAGAAAACAGCAGTTCCGGATTCGAACCTATTGAAGATTGATTATTGTGTCATGTTGTAATTTTTAATAAGATTATCAAGGAACACGTACATTTCTGATGGCAAAAAAGTCTATGGTCCCTTGACTTTCCTATTCTAACACATTTCTCGAAATCGGATGGGTTTCAGGCTTGTGACCTTCAAAGTATTAAAAGATGATACAGGACCATCTAAAACACAATAGGAGAAATATACTGAAAATTTGAATTGGCTATGGTTTTAAATAGCACAATAATCATAATATTTTACACAATTATCATGAGCATGAGTTAACAACTGTCAAGATACATACATAAGTCATATTGTTCATAAATATATTCCATGTGTACACAAAATATCACAATTTATCAATACGTAATGAGATTACAAATTCCATGCAATTTTGCACTACGAATACAATTATTATTATTATTATTATTATTATTATTATTATTATTATTATTATTATTATTATTATTATTTTCATTATTATTATCTATCTATCTATTATTATTATTATTATTATTATTATTATTATTATTATTATTATTATTATCATTATTATCATTATTATTATTATTATTACTACTGCTACTACTACTACTACTACTACTACTACTACTACTTTTATTACTACTGCAAAACACTATATTGCTAGTACTACGAGTACTACTACCACTACCACAACCACTACTACTACTACTAACATATTTTAGCTTTCATTGACTTTTACCTGATGATCATTGTTTGGTTGTACATTAGCTTTCGTAATACTAGTCTCACGTTTAGAGTGAGCAATCACTGCATCTTGGTGTTTACTAGACTGGTTGTCATGAGTGGTATTACCTGTACAAGTCAGTTGATGCTTTCTAAGGCTGCTATTCTGAGTGAACCTCTTTCCACACTCCTCACACACATACGGCTTGTCTCCTGTGTGTATTCGTTTGTGTTTGGTGAGGTCACCACTGGAAGTACACCCCTTCCCACACTCCTCGCACACATACGGCTTGTCTCCTGTGTGTATTCGTTTGTGTGTTGTGAGGTGGTGACTGCAACTAAACCCCTTCCCACACTCCTCACACACATACGGCTTGTCCCTTGTGTGTATTCGTTTGTGTTTGGTGAGGTCACCACTGGAAGTACACCCCTTCCCACACTCCTCGCACACATACGGCTTGTCTCCTGTGTGTATTCGTTTGTGTGTTGTGAGGTGGTGACGGCAACTAAACCCCTTCCCACACTCCTCACACACATACGGCTTGTCCCTTGTGTATTCGTTTGTGTCTTGTGAGGTGGCTAATCCGACTAAACCCCTTCCCACACTCCTCACACACATACGGCTTGTCACCCGTGTGTATTCGTGTGTGTGTTGTGAGTTGGCAACTGTAACTGAACCCCTTCCCACACTCCTCACATACGTACGGTCTGTCACCCTTGTGAAAACATTTATGATGAATGAGGGTGCTACTATCCCTGAATGATCCACTACACTGGGTACACTTATATGATTTCTCGTGTATGGCTTTATGTGTCGTTAGGTGTCCACACTGCCCAGGCCCCTTACCACACACATCGGACACAAATGAGGTATCAGAAGTATCAGAGATGTCGCAGTAGGCGCCTTCACTTCTATTCTCTCGTCCACATTCCTTGCTTACATGACATTCCTCTCGTTTATGTTTATGTTTACTGAGGTTTCTTTTCCCAAGACTATTAAGTTGTTTGTCAGCTGTTGTAGCAGTACACGTGTGGCTTACGAGTTGATTGCAGCTACAAAATGTCGCATTGCATTTATTGCACACCCGTGCTTTATCCTTCATGTGTGTCAATTCATGTTCGCGTAGAGAACCGGCTTCTGTGAATTGTTTACTACACATCCTGCACACAAATGGATTGAAATCATGTTTCACATCATTCAGCTTCAATGTCTCATTTACATTTGAGGTTGTTTCGCTAGCTTTTAATTTTAAGTCTAAATTAGTGTTTTTCCTCATGTCAGTACCAGTTTGGTTCTGGTTTCTACTTTTTGCTTTGCGTTTATGTTTATTCACACCTACTGACACATCAGTCTGCTTATTTATGAACTGGATGATGCTCAGTTGTGAAGCGTTGCTTGTAGGCAGTAAGCCAACATGACTGTGTCTGTATATCAGGTGCCTGGCCAGGAAGATTGGCATGGAGAACAGCATTCCACAGACTTCGCATCTGTAATGGCCGGAATCTGTCAAACAGTGAAAATAAAGAACACCAGTACAGTATCATTAATAATTATGGGAAATAACAAACACAGGTAAATAATGGCATTTGTGATTTGTTTGTCATAATCTCCCAACAAACAAATTAAACCAGTGATGAGTGTGATCAGTTAATGTCACGGACGGACAATTAAAAAAATGCCCATTATCGAAGGCTTAAGGAAAGTTTAGCATTACTCAGTACTAGTGATAGCCTCCACAATAAATCATGTAGCGACCCTTCATATCTCGTAACTTTTTTTCCTTAGCTCTTCAATGATGGTCATTCTTTAAAATGTCCGTCCGTGACACTCTGATGCAAACGCTATATAGTATCTCAGGGAATCAAATTTCATTATGCCAGAATCGATATTGTCTACGATTTCTGAAATTTGACACTAGCCTGTAGCAGTTATCGTTCGACTGGAAAATGAATTACAAGCATTCGTTTTACGTTTCAATTCAAATAATATTTGAAAAGTTTTAAATGTTTGTACAGGTTATCCCTCTTTCCCTATATTATAGGAAAAGAGGGATAACCTGTACAAACATTCCCTTTCATGCTTAAAGGAATATAATTTCAAACCAAAGCAGTTGATAGAAAACTGTCTTTGAAAAAACCCGTAAAAGTTACAGAAAGACCTAAAATCCGTTTCTACGTATCTATGTGTTTAATGATTGCAGTTTTTTTAGGACGGGATAATCGCCTGAAACGTTCACGCTCCATTCGTCGAAATGGATACGCGCTATTATTCTGATTGTTGGATTTTGTGCATTGGATGTAATCCTGTTTATTTTCTACGACAAAGACAGTACTTTTTCATTCTACATAGATTGCTGGATTATGAAAACACCTTTCCACTAGGCGCTAAGGTGATCGAAGATTTGCTCTCTGGCAATTCATATTCAGCTAAGGAGCATTCAATGCAGACAGAATGTGTCGAGACTTCTGGTGACCGATGAAATAACTCGTTTATTTTTTCACTTAATTCTTCCCTGGATCCATTTGTTTGAGGCTCATTGGAATGTGTAACAATTCTTCCAAAGCAAACCTCTAGAGTAACAGCAAATATTAAACTCGGTAAGGATTTTATCTACATGTAGGTATCTATTCATATCTAACGTAGATGACAGATCAAAACATACGTGTCTACCACAACATTAGCTACATACATATTAATTTGCTTGCCCGTCTTATAGTGACACGGATTACGATTACGCCACAATGCAATTAAAGAGAGATAAGTGCTATTCAAATTGATGTAGTATATATTTATTACGTGGTTTTGTTTATATATATATCACTACCTAACGTAAACATATGTACTCTAAATTCGTAAACAGGCTTTTCCACATGAAACAACAAAATTAAAAAGAAACCAGTTTTTAACATAAATCTTTATATATTTCTGGCTTGGATAGTCTTGGGTCATATTTTGAACAAAAATCTATTTTGGAAAAGGTATATCTATTCAGATGCAAAAAAATCAAATATTTTACTGTCTATTATCAATAAAAGCATGACTAATCTGAGATTACATGGTGTTAAAGTGTGCGCAACGTAATTGACGGTCTTGGGGAAAGACATCCGCTCTCCATTACAATGTTGAAGCGAAAGCTTCAATATTTTGGTCACATTGCGAGGAGAGATTGCAAAAAAATAAAAAATGTAAGCTTGGAAAAATAGAAGAGAGGCAGAGGAAGGCAAAGACTCAGGTGGACTGATGGGATTGTTTCCGTAACTAAAATGTTAGTATACCACTCCTACTCAAAATCTGTGTCGTTACGAATGGAGAACCTTCATCAATGGAGTAACGAATACTCAGCCATTAGTAGAACGACGACGATGACGACGAAAGGCAGATCAGCAAGAGTGATTTCTCGTATTATCATTGAGTGTGATGTCATTCAGGTAACTTAATTTACCTCTCTTTTGTTTACTTGTTGAAGTTATTAAATGATATCAATGATACAAAGTATAGTTTGATGATGGAAAAGCCCATATTACCTTGTGTTTGATTTGAGTTTCTACACGAGGGGAGAATTTAGTATCTCCCAAAAATTTGTATTCAAACACACATTCTACAGAGTGCTTTGTGACTCTTACCTGTCTCAATCTTCAGTTTGTTCAAGCTGAGTGTTATGCCTAGCTCCTTGGCGTACTGCTCACCGTAGTAGACCAACAGTTCACAGCCGGGGTAGATTGGACGAAAAGAGCGGTAGTAGATTTGACCCAAATACTGAAAAGCCACCAGGTTTTGTTCCGACTCGTTACGGGCGCAATTGATAAATCTCATCCAGTTTCCTGACGTAGTGCTCTTACCATCGATGTAATGATGAGGTTTTCCTTGGACACATATCTGGAAAATAATAATATAACTGCTGTCTGATATTCTCCCTCTCACTCCATCCAACTTCTACAAAGTCAGTTAAATTAGGTAAATATTGTCCAAACTCTAAAGCCAAAACACCTTCTCTTCATTGAAATAAGCCGTGTGATTAACCTTCATGTACTCTCAAACTCATAATGTATTATGCTGATAACTATATGACAGTGATAAATTTATAAACTCAAGGTATAACATAACCCTTAACCGTTCAAATGTGAACGAAATCTATTTTGCCATTAAACATAGGAGTCCCAATACATGTTTGATGAAGAGAGGCCTAAAACATCATTTATATTTGAGAGAAATATAAAACGGCATGCGATTTCGTAAAATTATTGTTCTTGAAAAATATTTTAAATTACCGTTCAATTTAGAAATAAAGAACGGAAGATGATGACAACCTGCAGGGATACAAACTTGAATAAATGTTCTGCTTCTGAAACGCATATAGAATATAGTAAACACTTAATGTGAACATTGAAAAAAAAAGACAAATAAATTAACAAATTTATTGTAACTTTCAGTAAATAGACATACACATTTTCACAATCTCATTTTCTAATTGTGTATATTTTTCAAGGACACTGACTGTAAATATATAGTAATACCAGTTTAAAACAAGATTGATTTGATCACCTGATTATGCTTGGCTGCCATTCTTTATTTTTTAAAATAATACTGCAAGTTTTATTATGATAAAATCACAACAAAGACTGATCGGTGACACAATCCTCTATGGTACATTGAATTACAATCTGACACACGTGCCACCGAAGATGAATGAAACTTGAGATATCCTGGACCTGAAAATAAATTTGGAAAATAATACACATTTTGGGACTGACGAGAATTTACAAACTTTCTTTAATTTGTTCAATATCGAGACCTATAAAACTTGTATCAAATAATTCAGCTCACCTCCCACGCATAGCCACTGTCATACCCAACTTCGGCGTCGACAACTTCCCCATCGTAAGGACCGAACCGACATCCCTTCGGAATGAATTTATCTGCAAAAACTCCTTGTCCGGCATCTCTGATTCGGGACTGCTTGATAGACAGACCTTCGGGCAACGTCGCTTTTGCCCTGTCTTCAGGTTTTCCAGTTACCGGAGTGTTTTGGACGATAGTCAGGGGATGTTTGGTACACTCGCCTTCGTAAATCTCGTGACAGTCCTCGCAATCTATACGAAATAATATGCAGGATAGGTTATAATTTTATAAATAATAAAAGTGTAAAGAGTTTGGAAGCAGACTACACAGTTTCGCAATTCTAAAACGGTGGTAATTTCTGAATGGTCACAGATATTCTGTTAGGTTTCAATGATGTTTTCATTTCAAACCAGCTTTCATACGCATTGTATGAAAATTGGTACCTGACTTGCGCCCCCATGAAATATTTCGGTATGAGATATGTATGTACACTTCTACAATTATTGTACGTTTTGATGATTATGAATGAAGGAGATTAAGCATCTGAAAAGGTTGTAATTTTGAATAAACCTGAATAATTAATGAATCGCAACATTCTGTATGCAGTTTTGAAGCCCCACAGAGACCTGCAAAAAGGGAAATAATAAGAAAGAAATCTTTTTGTGAATCCCCCCCCCAAAAAAAAGGTAAATTGATGAATTCCAAAGTTCTGTTTAAATGTTTTATATCCCCAGCCTTTTCCGAAAAAAACCCACAGAATAAAAAGTCGTTGAATGTAAAATTTAGCATTTTCAGTAACTCTAGATAAATTTACATAAAACTGCATAATGAACAATATCGAAATTCTGTGTAGACGTTTAGCAACCCCTACCATGACCTATTAGACATTGCTTTTATATTCCTTATTCATTATTTTGAATTATCTAAGTAGTACTTACAGATATAATTGTCATCGTCAGGGACTTCTTCTTCTGTGTAACACTTTCTTGCCACATGTCGTCTTGGATATCGTGATTGAGACTTAGGTTGGGGAGTGGTTTTCTTACCGCTTTCTGTTCATAGTGGGAGAAACATTTTATGACACACATTAGTGTATTATACATAATATACAAATGTTGCCGAGTCTCAATTGCATGGGCCTAGACACAAAAGGAATTACGTTCATGTGTGATCACTTGTCGTAACTGATCGTAACCTATCGCAACTCCTTAAGCAGAGAAATATATCCAGATCAAGTTTTATGCAATAGGCCCGTGGTGTGACCTGGCCAGAGAAAAGTGTTCAATACTAGTTCACATTACAGGTTTAAAAGGCGAAAGTGTGTGTGTGTGTGGGGGGGGGGAGTCTCCTGCAAAGTAACTGACGGTGTGGAGTATTTAAACACGTACTAGTCAACATACGCGTAGGTTGGGGGGTTGAGTATCCGCCTATCCGGACACTTAAGAGTTATCACATTTTGACGGTCAATTTCTCCGTTACTATTTTACCAATTGCTTCAAAACTACATATATTTGTCATTAACATGTTGAAGAATGTACCTTAATTTGGAAATGCACGAAATCACTCACCAAATTGTTTTATTCGCGTTAGATTTTAAGTAGATTTTGTCCGTTCATGAAACGCACTCACTTGGCGAATTTAACACACGTAAACTGCATAGGCCGGCTTAAATGGACGTTTTTAAGTGAGTAAAACGGAGGTTTCATCAAAAAGTAGTATATTTCATTGATTAAAGTTGAAATTACTTTCGTTTTTTGCCGCATAGTGATGCTTCGACATTGATTGTTCCTTTTCCAGGGTCGCCCTTAGTCTCAGGTGCGTAGAATTTGTTCTATACGCGCTTTACCATACGCGTCCGGGTACTCAACCCGTCCGGAAATACAACCTCTCATGATATGTG
>JZLH01S0419183.1:17458-28467 GCA_001188425.1 Eucidaris tribuloides
GTAGTATATTTCATTGATTAAAGTTGAAATTACTTTCGTTTTTTGCCGCATAGTGATGCTTCGACATTGGTTGTTCCTTTTCCAGGGTCGCCCTTAGTCTCAGGTGCGTAGAATTTGTTCTATACGCGCTTTACCATACGCGTCCGGGTACTCAACCCGTCCGGAAATACAACCTCTCATGATACGCAGGGGACATTTTGGGTGTTCAAACACCCCCTTTTGTCAAAGGGGGTGTTAATACCCCCAAACACCCCCTTTTCCCAGAAACACCCTCTCTTTTTTCACGGAATCAACCCCTTTTTTCGTGTAAAGGGGTGTTTTAACGTTAGACCTAGGATGTGGAGGATAGACCTAGTAGGATTTGGCCGCGGATGAACACCCCCCCCCCCCGGCAAAATCCTGCATACGCTACTGCTAGTCAGTACCTATCACGTGAAGGCAGTAGAAAGAGTTCTATGTAGCAAAGAAGAAATGCTGCGATTTTCTTTGGGACTGACTGGGTTTTATATATATTACTACCTAACGTATACATATGTACTCTAGATTGGCATACACGCTTTTCCACATGAAACACCAGAATTAAAAAGAAACCTGTTTTTTTTCACATAAATCTTTATATTAAATTTCTGGCTTGGATAGTCTTGGGTCACATTTTGGACGAAAATCTGTTTTGGAAAATGTATGTATTCAGATGCAAAGAATCAAATATTTTATTACTATCAATAAAAGCATGACTAAACTGAAATTACATGGTGTTAAACTGTGCGTAACGTAATTGACGGTCTTTTATAAAAATTTTCATTTCGTTTCTCATGCAACAAATCTCCAATTACATTTCAAAATAACTTACAGCATTTACAAGATCTTTACAGAGGACAAGCATGAAAATTGAGGTTGAAACGTTTTCGACTTGGCGTACAGTCACCTCAAAGTAAGTTTGTTATGCGAGTAAAGGCCTCCGCACACTACACGACTTTTGTCGTACGACTGCACCGACTTGGATCCGAAAAAAAAGCTTATATTTCGTACACAATCATGCGACAAAAGTCGTTTAGTGTGCGGAGGCCTTAATGCTCCATAAAATGACTTATATCACAATAATGACAGATTCCCTCCCCCCTTTTTTTCGTGTAAAGGGGGTGTTTTAATGTTGGACCTAGCATGTGGAGGATAGACCTAGTAGGATTTGGCCGCGGATGAACACCCACCCCCCCCCCCGGCAAAATCCTGCATACGCTACTGCCAGTCAGTACCTATCACGTGAAGGCAGTAGAAAGAGTTCTATGTAGCAGAGAAGAAATGCTGCGACTGACAAGAAGGCACTAGATTAGAATTGAGTTTGTGAGAGGGAAAACAAATGGTGAAATGTTTCGAAATAAGGGAAGAGAGGGAAGATTGTGGTGGTTTGGAAATATCCAAATGAGAGGGGGAATACGTAGGGAGAAAGGTGTTTGAAATAGTGCCACCAGAAAGAAACGAACAGAGGTAGACCAAAAAGGAGGTTAATTAATGTGGCAAGAGATGATATGAGGAGGACTGGTGTGAAATATGGAGATATCATAGAATAGATCGTGGTGGAGAACTTGTAGGCCTGTATTATCGGGACCCCTAATTTGTGGGAATGGCCGAAAGAGAGGAGAAGAAGCATTATTTGATATGTACAGTATCAATTATTGATGCAGAAATACCCGGTACGTGAGTTGGTCGTAAATAATACACGATTCTCGACCAATCAGAAGGCTCAGAATCTCACAACTATTCTACGATGTTATTATATTATGAATACCCATTAGTCTATAACAGAAAACTCGCAAAGTGAGGTGATATTAAACAAAATATCCACTTTCAGCATACCGGCCAGCAACAACGATTAAACGATCAACACTGGTAACTTATTTTAATTTTCTTTCCCTTTGCATGTATTAGTTATAATCACAGTCTGTCTAGTAACTGTTTTGTATTATACTTTACAGATTCATTAAAATTTAATTTTCGTTAAGTTTGTAACAGTATATGTAAATACTCCATCATAACGATTACGATAACCCATTGATTTTATAACTGATTTTCAACTGCGTTTAATTTTAATTGTCAGTAATTAAAGATACAATTAATCGTGCTTATAGTTTCCAGGAATTTGTAAGTTGTGTTTATTGTACAGCTACAGGTAAACTGCACGTTGGTTACACATTTTCCATTACAAAAGACTCTGGTCAGAACTATTTAGGATGATGTTAATTTACCACCCCAGTAGGACGAGATTGCAAATAGACTGCAATAGATTGTTGGACAAATCTTGATTCAGATTTAACTTTTCAATCTAACAGATTTAGATTTAAATCTTATTCAATTTTAAATCAAGCACAGTTTTGGATTTTTCCTGACCACAATCCGTTAGATTAACTATCAATCTCAGGAATTTTAAGAGTTTACCTGAACCAGCTTTTCCTTTTCCAACAACTTTCATAGGACCAGGTGGGCGTGTCTTCGTGCTGTCAGTCGGCGTTTCTTCCGGCGCATCATTATTTTGGCCTTCAATCCGCGAAGTTGCTATGTCTGATATGTTCGTCTGCAGTACGTCATTATCAATGTCTTCACAGTCTTTCCACTCTAATAGGTCGATGATTCTCTCTCCACCCGTGTGTTCATCATCCGACAGTGGGGCATCGTGGATGTTGACAGAGTTTGTCGCGGATTCCCCCTGATTACAGGAATATCAAAAGAAAATGCATTGATTGAAAAACGGTTCCAATCAAAAGGCATTATAAGTTATTTTTTTTATTCATTTAAACATAATGATACTGTTTATTTCTTTACTTCATGTGATTTATGTGTACAGAAGGATACATTTTGTCTTAGTAATCTCAATAAATAATTTGTCTTCAAGGGAAAAATGCACTAGGTATTTAGTCTATAATGGTGCATCTATCTGGATACGTCACATTAAAGTTCACGCTCCAACACCTAGTAATTTTTGATTAACAGGACAATACATTCTACAGTGTGTCTCAAAAATAATTGTGCAAGTCAAAAGCGCCCTCTTAGGTAATGAGAACACATTTTGTGACGTCATGTTTACATCACCATCAAGGGCATGGTCTTAGCTTTCAAATGCCGTTTGTTCTGTTCAGTTTGCTTGTTTTAATCCTGAGATATGTTCAGTTAAGAACGAAAAGGTAAAACCACAAATGTGCCACTTTTACTACAGTCAATATAGTATCAGACCCTCTTCACGCAAGAGTGACACAGTTGTGATTCCACCGTTTTGTTGTTTACAAGATATATCGAGATCAAAACAAGCAAATTGAACAGAACAAACTGCATTTGAAAGCTAAGACTTTGCCCTTAATGTTGACGTAAACATTTGTCTCAGCAGTATTTTCGAACTGTCACAGAGGGCGCTTTTCACTTGAACAGTTTTTGAGACGTGTTGCAGCATGTCTCAAAAAATTGCGCAAGTAAAAAGCGCCCTCTCCGGCAATTAGAAAATAATCTGGTGACATTATGCTTACATCATCGTCAAGGGTAAAGTCTCAGTTTTCAAATGATATTTGTTCTGTTCAAATTGCTTGTTTTTAATCTGGAGATATGTTGTCAACAACAAAAGGGTGGAATCACAATTGTGTCACTTTTACTCGGGACTGTAGTAAAAGTGGCACAATCGCAATTTTACCCTTACTTATTTAAATTAACATATCTCAAGATTAAGGCAAATGAAATAAAACTAACGATATTTGAAAGCTAAGACTATGCACTTTACGTTGATGTAAGCATCATGTCACAAGATTATTTTTATACTACCAAAGAGGGCGGTTTTGACTTACACAATTGTTTTGAGACACACTGTATATAATTTCTTAATAATGAAGAACCATAACATGAGCATAATATCGTACACTGATACCTCACAAATTAAAAGGGTAGAATAAACCACGTACGGTACAAATAGTTTATATGTATAAACTTTGTGTCAATACCACCCTGTTTATTAGCTCATAAAGTTGTTTTGTCAACTGACCGTGGAAACTTACCATTAAAGATTTGCTTTGCTTCTGGTTTTCCTTGGGCGGCCTCGATGCTGTGTGAGGTCTTTTAAAAGGTGTTCTGAATGTTCCTGATAGAATAACGCAAAAATACGAAACATACATCTGCCACTGATATCGAAACCGTCTTACTTCTAGCTTTATCCATTCATCAAATACGTATGCTTTGCGGAAATTGTATATCATTATCCCATTTTCCTTACTTTGTGCATAAACGTTCAATTATTTTATTTTTAAACTTACAATGTATTTCTCGAAAATCTAATTTTGTGATATTTCGTTAAGAATATACCCTAATACTTTCATTGTTGACTGGATTTTGGGGGATACAGTTACTTGATCACAGTAATTAAGCTTTTCCCCTCTGGAGTCTAGTGAACAAACCTCTTCTTTATTTTATGTATCTGCAGTATTTCAGTATTTCTTTGTTTACTATGTGTGTATTTTTTGCCAAATAAAAAAAAGTGAATGACACATTCAAGGATTATTTGTTTAGAGGGAAAAGGTTAAAATTATTGAAATTCCACGCGGAAAAGACGGAAAGTAATTCCTTAGTCATATGATCTACATTTTGGAATCTCAAATAATTGTCACAACTTGATAATCCATTGCTACTGTAATATACGGTATACCATATTTTCATTACACTTTCACCATTAAGTTGTCAGTACTTCTTTTACCCAAAGCTAGACATGCAAAGAGCTTTGGTAATCATTAATCTGCAGCGTGATGGTCCCATACCTTTAGAACGTGTCTTCTGTTTTTTACGACCTGGTACCCATTCTTCGTCATCGCTCTCGCTGTCGCTATATCTCATCTGTTTCTTTCGACCACGACGAGGTCTCAGGAACTCAGGAGGTGGAACATTTAGGCCTAAAAATGGAACGTAACAGTGATCGTTTGAAGGTGTACCAAATAAAATGAGTACAGTGACAGTGCAAGTCACGTGTGCAAGTTCTGTGTGTACATTCGTATTTCAACAGAAATTACATGCATACTTAGTTCAAAATTGTCAGCTAAACAACAACAAACAACAATCAGCCAATTTATTGGATCTAACCCATGACAATCTTGACAAAGAAAATGCTACAATATGTTAACGGGAACTGCAAGGGAGAAAAACTCCCCATTGATTTGTAAAAGTGGATAAACGTAATATATCCAAACAATTTATTCGTGACAAAGTCCTGCTATCAACAAAATCATTTTTGTAATTATTATTTTTGTTGAATTACATGCTCTGGCCTGCCTCCCCTCCCCTTGTTTTTTCTTCTTCCTCTGCTTCCCTTTTCTTCAGTTGTCTTCTTCTTCTTCTTCTTCTTCTTCTTCTTCTTCTTCTTCTTCTTCTTCTTCTTCTTCTTCAAATATTCTCGTAATATCTAAAATAACTCTACTATCAATTTGCTGAGACTTTGTAAATTGTAACTCGCATATAAGATTTACATGTACAGGAAGCCTTGAAGGCATGGATCACTAAACGAATGGACGCCAGTTTTTGACATGCCGTAATTGCCGTTTACAGTTGCTGCAGAAAGAGTTCATCTGTAGAGAATGAACATTGCAGCCAATTTCTAGGTTTAACATATATTATTCCATCGTAATTGATTGAGACTTACCGACTTCCAGCATCATTTCATAGTTCTCTTTGATGTTTTTCAATCTCATCTTTTCATAATCACTCATTTCTCCCCACTCCTTGCTGCTGAAATACTGCTCCAGTTCGGAGAAGTCATCCCTTCTTTGTCTGGGCATGTTTTTTTCAGGCTTGGTACGTGTACATCAAATTGTCCTATGTAGAATGTAAGAAATTGAAAGAGCAAATGTCCAATAATTTCCTTTGGTAATATATTTGTTGTTGTTGTTCTTACCTTTGTGTACGTTTGTATATTACTGTGTATGTGTATGTTTGTTTATGTTTTACATGCAATTTACTTGGTAATATATACGTGCAAATAAATGAACACGCGATGAAACGAATTTATCAGGCTGCTGTTCACACAAAATAGCTGAAAGAATACATTTATTTCTATCTGATATCGTTTCATGTTATCATTGCTTTTGTTGATCGCACTGTCGTAAATCCCGGGGGGGGGATGCGGGGTTATATCCCCCACTTTTCGAGGCGGAGGGATGGCCTGTACAATCATCCCCCCCCCACTTTTTCGAGAAAAAATATAATTTTTTGTTATTAATTAATCATTGATAAAATTGCTATATAGTGAGAATTTCTCCTGAAATGCCTTAAAAATGCTTAAAATCGTCCAATTTTAATTCTAAAAAACCCAAAAGCTCCTGGCTCGGTCGCTTCGCTCCCTCGCTTGCACATTCCCTCAATAATTTGAACATTTCGGCCCGGAAAATTCCTGCGTATGGCCTTGTTTTTCAAGGTAGTCTCCACTGCATGATAGCATATACATTTTGAAAATGTGTATATTTCCGACTTTTAACCTATATTTATTCAAAACATTGGTTTTAGAAAGAAGTATTATACTGGCAGACATGCAGAGACCAGCAATCCCAACTGCCCGAATTAAAGAACACTGTCGTAAATTGGGAAATTGGGAGGAGGGGGATTGAGGGATATATCCCACCACTTTTCGGGAAGGAGGGGAATGTTCTGTACAAATATACCTCCACTTTTCAATAAGTGTTTTTGTGTTTATTCAATAATTACTAACATTTATATATTTTTTTAAATGCTAAAGATATTGTTATCTGAATATCCTGATGTTTCCAGTTTAATATCTCTCATTCATGTTCATTACTAACGTGTTTTCCATTGGTCCAAATGGGCATTCTATCCATATCCCTATTCAGAGCACAGATAACGCAAAATGTAGGCCTAATTAAACATCTTATTATCAACAAAATGTAGAAAACAAACTCAGATATTTTCACATAAGGACATAAGGAGCGCAATCGTTTTCTTTAGCAATTGTCAATTTTTCCACCTCTGATAAGCCTCCCCTATGACAATGGCCTTTTTTCACATTTTAGAGGCACCTGTTCTAATTTAGGTGCCGCTACCGACTTTTGTATAAGTGATACTGTTTTTTTAAATGCCTCCTTTTCCTCTTTACTTTGTGCCCCAAATTTGAAACGACTTAGAGCAACTTACTTTATTTTTTTTCCGGCTCGCTCGCTACGCTCGCTCGCCAATTTTTCATATATTATGTTTGGAGGTCTTTTCAGTCTCTGAATTTGAGACATTTCAGAAACATTTTCCACTTTTATACCAGACTGTTTGACGTTCAGACACCATGCTCGTCACAGCGTCCCTAAAAATTTTCTGCTCAAGCTTCGCTCGCTCGTTCGATTTGATATAGGCCATGAAAACCCAACTGCGCAAAATCTAATGCTATATATCTAGTGTTTTTATATACAGCAAAAAGATCGAAAAAACATTATTGAAAGGTCTAAAATGTAATCACAATATAAGCTACTGTCCAATTTTAGTTAGAGATAGTGTATTTTGCACTTTGTAGGTGTCCCCTTTTCAAGAAATAGCTCTTCATTTTGGTGTCCCCAAAAATTATGGCCAAAATTTGGAAATTCATCGATCATTCCCCCACTCTCGGAAAGGATTTAACGCCCATGGTTGATCGCATAGAAAATTCCTTCATCCGAGTTTCCAATTGCATTGTTTTCAGGTGAAATCATATAACATTCCATTATAATGTGAAAATAGTTTACTCAAATGTAATAAAGAGCTGTGTAATTTTTTTCTAGTTAAACAGCGTGAATTTTCTGTTGCTGGCCCTAAACTTGTGTTGAATACAATTTAAATTGACCCACATATTATGTAGCTTTTCCAAATGTTAACTGGAAGATCATCAAATTTAATATCAGATTTATGCATAGCACGAGTCAAATGGCTAATGTTAAAAATGATTGCTGAGTGCTGACTGATTGGTGTAGTACTATTAGGAATTCGGGATACACACATTTACAAATATCAGACTCTATTTTTCTCAGACATTTTATGTTTGCGAAGCCAGATAGGCCTAGAGAGTCGACTCTAACGGTGTTTGATGCTAACTGATAAAATGTTTGTTTTATTATTAGACCAAGTTCTCAGTCTGACTATAGTCATGGACCTGTATGATAAAGTCTTATTCAAGAACAGACTAGCATAGACTAGATAGATCCCGGGATAGATCTAGATTAGACTAAATTGTAGTCTACTGAGTAAAAGGTGGATAAGATATTTTGTGTTTGACCGAATTGTTAGCCCTGTATAACGTGGTGTAGCCCAGGATAATAAATTAGATTACATGTAAACATAAACAAGAAATATCATTGATGGCCATTAATACTCCAACCCCATCACGTCCCTTACCTAAATTGTCACAATGCTGTAGAGTCTAACTAACGTGTGAGATCAATGGCAACGCAATTTTCGAAACATTAGAAAATTGCGCAGGGAGACTTCTTATTTAGACTAGATCTGACGTTAGACATCTAATCTAAGTGTAACACTTGTGTTAGACTCTGCAGTATTTTCCTGTTGACCGATGTCAATAATGTAACTCATTGATTACTGTATAATGTTACTGATGTAACTAACGTTCAACCTAACGCAGAACGTTAACATTACTAGCTGCAGTCTAAACTCAGTCAAGACTTAGAGATTCCGTCGGTCTTAATTGGTAACGTTGATGTTAAAGTTAGGCCAAACGTAAGTAACGAGCAAATCCAGGCTTCTTAGAATCTAACTGTTGAAACCGAGTTTATCCAAGTTAGATCTACTAATACTTAAGTTAACGTATCTACGTTATTTATATACCAACGAGTAACGTTAACTATTAACGCTGTCTTACGGTACGTTAGAGTCCAAGTTAGTTACACATTACAAATCTTACGTTAGTAACGTTAGATGTAGATCTAACGTAAAATTTAACATAACATTAGAGTCTAACGTTAGTCATAGCCCTAACGTTAGACAATTCGGCAATTCAGTTTCAAGTATCAGATTCAATTTTTTTTTTCATTTCATTTCCAGTCTCCGCTGTGGCTTTGTTACAGTGAGTCATAAGTTTGATTTGCATTTCAATGACAATGTTTGATTTTAATTTTTGTAATGTGTTAACGTTAGACCTGGCCTTGTCACATCAGTCTGCAGTGCTGACTCGAGTGACTGCATGACTGGCTTGACAACGACGACGTCAACGGGCTTAGGCACTTGGCCTAGCCCTGCCTCTGGGCCATACTTTACATAGTCCCAGTCTACGTTAACGTTAATCGTTAACATTAGACCAAACAAAAGCTTACTAGCGCTAGTAGGAGTATGAATCTATGCACAGTAGGACTGTTTTTAAGTCGATAAAGGATGCAAAAACTCACCCGCACCAAAATGCCACGGATTAATTCTGTATCAAAATCAAAGCTCTCCACCGTGGGAAAGGGGCGGGGGGAAACCCCTCCCAACCCCCTCGTCGCTCGCTCGTCGGCTCCGGTCGCCTTCGCCTCCTCGCATATTCCGCCCGGTCCCCCCAAGATCAATCCTGGTACGCACTGCCTAACTACTCCACTTATCCAGTTGGCTCAGATTGATAAAAGGACAAACATATGATCTATGGCAGTGCTCTTTTTGTCGAGAAAATAGAGGGGTCTATTTATTTTCATTATTAAAGGAGCCTTTGCAATTACGTGTATAATGATCTTACATAAATGCATCGGAATGAAGTTTATGAACGTGAATTATTCTTATTCTCCTTTAACAAGAAAATATTTTCGATAACTAAAATTATTAAAACTTGCTCGCGTGATGCGCTGTCGGGCAGGAAATTACCTTTGAAGCCAGCGAAAGTGGTATTGCAGATAACGTATAAAATCAATAAATTCATCCTGTTAACCATTTACATCCTACAAATTTATATTCTAGTTTTGGGCAATTGAATGGTTTTATAACGCAATTATTTCAAATATGGATAACGGTTATTACGACGCTTAATAGAGCAGTAGGCATGCGGGGAAGGGGTGAGTCGGTGTCGTACGTATCCACCCCCCCCCCCCCAAAAAAAAAAAATAAATAAAAATCTGAGAGGTCCATTTTTTTCTAAGACGTATTTTAGTAATTAATCATTGACTGTTTGTCAGGCCAAACAACAGTGATAAAGAAGTCAAATGGGCTATAACAAATCGGCTAGACTCTTGGGCTTCAGGGCTCCGCCCTGACGCCCTGAAATTATCAAGTGTTTTAAAATGACGCTGCCTACCAGCAGCTGACAATAAAAAAAAAAATATACCAAAGGAAGAGAAAAAGTTTGAAAGTGCGCGGTTTTAAAGTATTTCGACTATCATTTTAAGAAACAATAGCGTTCAAGAGAGGGGCTACAAATGTGTTTCATAAACAGCGCCAAACTCATGCGCTCAGGGAGGCTTCGCCCCTGACCCACCTGCAATACCGGGACTATAGGGATTCTAAAAGGGCCTAGACCCCAAATTTCGAGATTAGTAAGCCAACCCCCCCGACATATAGAAAAGTATGGCAGCACCTCAATTGTATAAAAGGCTGTTTTGTTATTCGATTTTAACTTCAGCCCCCACCCCACTGAAAAATCAGGCTGAATAAACACAGTTGATTCGTGTTGTTGCTCACATAACGGTATAAATTATTTGAATTACTTCGAGAAGAATACAGCTATAAAATGCGTTTTTCTTACTTTGGGAATTTCAAAATTTTCCAAAACCGCTCGAACATCGCTGCGCTCGCTCGCGGAATTCTTTTAAACTAAATGAATTGCATAGGTAACAACATAGGTTCTATTTCTGTAAACATAAACATAAAAATAACGGATTTTATACTAGATTACTTGAAATTGTTAGAAAATTGCAAAACAGTTCCTGGATTTCAGGACCTATACTTAACCACGCTTGGGTAACAGCGGTTTTAAAATTTATATTGAAAATGAAAATTTGGTGAGCGACTGGTGCCCCCAATGAGTTGACCCACAGGTCACGCCA
>JZLH01S0419261.1:8594-18615 GCA_001188425.1 Eucidaris tribuloides
AAAAAAAAAAAAAATAGAACTGTTGTCTTTTCACCCGTGTTAATATTTTTACGGTCGGAAAAAACTGCGGGCGATACGTGTGTGAATTGATATGTGTGTGTTGTGTGTGTGTGTGTGTGTGTGTGGTGTGTGTGTGTGTGTGTGTGTGTGTGTGTGTGTAGTGTGTGTGTGTGGTGGTGTGGTGTGTGTGTGTGTGTGTGTGTGTGTGTGTGTGTGTGTGTGTGTGTGTGTGTGTGTGAGTTGTGAGTGCGTGTGTGTGAGCGTGTGTGTGTTTGTGTAGCATGTGCCTGGTGTGTGTGTGTGTTGTTGTGTGCGTGTGTAGTGTGCGTGTGTGTTGTGTGTGTGTGTGTTGTTTATGTGTGGTGTGTGTGAGCTGTGTGTGTGTGTGTGGTGTGTGTGTGTGTGTGTGCGGCACCCCGTGTGCATGTGCATGTGTGTGGGTGTGTTGATGTGGGTGTGTGTGGTTTTGATGTCGGTTTTTGTGCGTTTGTGTGTGTGTGGTGTGTGCGTGTTTGTGTGTGTGACGTGTTTGTGGTGTGTGTGTGTGTATGATGTGGTGTGTGCTCGTGTGTGTTGTGTGTGGCGGGGTGTGGGTGGGTGCACTTCACAACTACACCTTGTGGGGACATTATGGTACAGGACACCCTTGTGATTTTTGTTGTGGGATTAAAACGGGTACCCATAAAGGAAATATCTCTCAATTGATAGTGAACTCTCGTTATATGAAGTCCGTTGGGGACCCATGAAATTTTTCTTTATAACGAAATTTTTCATATATTCATTGTTGCAAAACATTAGAATTATCTCTCTCTTTCAAATTAATGCAGCGTAGATTTATTTCATACTTGTGGGTATGGACTAAAAACCCTCGGATCTACTTCTGAAATTTGGTTTTCATACGATGGTACCAAATCTGAGAAAAATCCGAAATTAATGTGTTCAGTAAGTTCAGTTGAATATATTTTGCATTTTGATTTCTACGGGGTTGTTCGCAATTGTCCATATGAAGAGTACTCTGTTCGATACCCCCTCTCCCGAAAAGTGTACGAAAACTGATGATTTTAACCATGAAAAAAAATCATGCACTCTTCTGAAGGAAGAACATGGAGCGAGGTAAACTCCGTCCCCTTAGACATCCTTCTCCCCCTCACCCCCCCCCCAAAAAAAAAAAATCTACAAAGGAGAATAAATGTTTGCACCGTAAAATCTACACCTATACAGTTCAGCGTCAGATGCGTGATAGTGCATTAGCGTTGACTGTACGGGCACTGTATACGATCACTACAATCAAAGAGACTCTATTCAAATATCAAGTGTTGGCAACACTGGACGAGGGAAATCAACATCCTTGGAAAATTGAAATACAGTATACGCTCATAAAAATGTTGACGTTTGTAAATTTGGGAACGACCCCTTAATTCAGTTCATTGTAATGGACTGAAGTCGTGATTCGAAAGAAAAATCTGTGCAGATTATCTGTAAAAATATAATAACAAGTAATAAAAAACTTGCCCCATTGCCTTTGAAAATCATCTAAGCTGTGCATTTACAAAACATTAAAAATGGAGTACCACGTTCAATCCACTTTCAAATTTCAATTCAAATATTTCAAACAACATATATTACTTCAGTACTGGACGCAACAGTGCTAGTGATCTTTATCACAATTTATATTTTAAATTGCAGATTTAAATCTCGATTCCCGCTAAAATAATTTGAACACTTTTTTCGAAATCACGATTTAATCACTGAATCACATTACGTTTGATTTCTATATTCAACCCGAGGAGTAAATCAATGAAATATACACAGCAATTCTGGTCACTTCATCAATAGCTTTTCTCGTTTCATTTCTTCCCTTTTCTCTTTTAATCAAAGAATATGCGTAGCAAAAATTGTTTCAAATGTTACAATGTGATTATGAAGGTTTACTAAACGTCCACCTTTTATAACAGTGTGTATAGCATGGAAGCTCTAACGCCAGCGCAGTCACTTCTGGGTAAAAGTGGTTGACTAATTAGAACATTACCGGTATACAATGTACACTCTTCATGTTTACGACAGCGCCATATATATGTACATGTATACATGTATCATAATATGGTCTGCCTACCTTTAGGGCTTAATGCTTTCATACACTGTCAAGTTATACAAAAAACGATTACAACTATTCATTATAATCCGGAAAAGAAAAACAAATCATTGTAGAGCCAGCTCTTTGTACTGGGAAACAGAAGTCAAATTATGAAACATTCTTCTTTTATTTCACAGTGATATGAAATCAGTCACATTAAATTAATGTTATTTCTAACAACAATTTTCAGAATCACATGAATCGTCTTAAAGATATACTTCCCACAGAAATACTGATGAGATAACTTATTGATTGATTGATTGATTGATTGAAACATCATCCACATCAATAAAACAAATAAACTCCTTGACAATATGATATCATGTAACTCCTGGATAATATGACATAACTCCTGGATAATATGACATATAACTCCTTGATAATATGACATATAACTCCTTGATTGTCTTATTGTAAAATAATTTGAGCACCATGCAATTTAAAATCCCGTTACAGAAATAAGTAATACTTCGGAAACGTGCACTTAGAATTAATAACAATAATGATAATAAACAGAAATGTATATAGCGCAGCTAGCATGTGTATATATTCATGCTCCTCAAAGCTTTTATTTATTTAACAAAAATGCTGACCACATATGAACTAAGTAACTATGTTTGAGGAAAATTCATGTAATCCTATTATAATAGAATGCGAGCCAGTAGCTTGAGCAATTAATTTGTTTCACACATCTACATTGACACACACACAATACCACAGCTAAAGCTATATATTGATAAACACGTTAACTACGGGCAAACATCCCTCTCTCAGTGTCTGTTATGTTGCACAGAACTTTAATGCTGGAAAAAATTACCACAGAAATAAAACAAATAAGTCAATAACCATTTTTGAACACAAATTGAAAGTACACTGTACATTTATTTCTAATTATTTGATATGGAAATGATCTATAGCATACAAATCAGAATCAAATGAATATATAAAAAGTATACCACCCGTTTGTACGCCGTGACATTAATGTTTTTTTTATTTATATTTCACACGTTGTCACTATAAGTACCTTTTATCAATTTGATGCAATCGCGTCTTTATTGGCAAAAATTGAAGAAAAAAAACAAGGTCAGTTGACATACTAGTACACACCAGGTACATGGTGCTCTTCTGAAAGCATGCCACATCTATCACAACTTCATAACACATGAACATTATTATAGACCAAGACAATTCACAGCCAAAATTTTTCTGAAATCAAAGTATGTGTGCATATTTCCCAATCATACATGTCGAATGCAACCCTACAGCAAGTTTTTCATCCAAGAACAATTAAAACACCTTGCGAAACAATACCCTCCATTTGACATCTGATGAGTCTAAGTTTACACCAGTTGTTTTTCACACCTTAAAAGCAAATTTGAGTGAGAGATTTTGCAACTTACGAAGAATATTTTCACCTCATTGCTGTAGAATTCCTTAATTCAATGTATCAAACCTTACGTTTTAAAGGGCATTGACATGTGAGAAATTAAAAATGCCTTTCGAACCAAATTGGTTGAAATATATACCAGTCTGTACACTAGCTAGAGTATATCTCCTGGCTGGAAGGTTTAGTCTTATGTTTGTTTATTTAAGGATAATCAAGAATGAACATACTAACACTTCATTTTTCTCGTCGCCCAAGAGAAATTAATCCCATAGAAATCTACAAAACAAATTTGTCTGTCACAAGGCATACTGATAGAAGTCATTTTAAAATGAGTCAACTTTTGACTACAAAATTTTCACAGTAGAAATCTTGCAAGGTACACTTGACTCTAAAATAATTTTACCCCAAGTTGAGGGCTACCCCCAATCATGTCATTTACCCTGAATGTAACTAACAATTTCACCCACACAGTGTTGATGTGTGCTCCTGGGCCTCAGGACAACAACATACATGTAATTCTTGAGAAAAATGGTTGATAAACTGATGCAAAGTCTTCAAAGTTTAATACAGCTGTCTCATAATATTAAGTTGATTGGCCAATATATGTTCAACTCTCAAAATCTTCTTGCTTGATTTGTAGGGAAATGCCCGCCGTTTTTACTTCCTCTCCGCAACACGTAATTTGATTCCGTCAGTTGGTTTGACGCTGTTCGGTCCAAGTTTTACAGGGACCTAAAAATAAATAAATTGAAAAAAAAAATAGAAAAATCAACGCACGGAAAAATAATTCTACAAATGCACAAAATGAATCAAAGTAACAATAACACCACCACCACTTATTTTACATGGTCAGTGTATTATCAAATCAGTGTCACATAATACGAAAGGGTATTGCATATCTCTTCATGTTTACGATGTGACTAATTCTAGACCAAAATACTTGTGGAATTTCCAACGTCATCAAATAATTTACAACTGTGTTTACTGCTGTTAAATAATTTCTATTTTCTATTTCATATTTTTTAAGGTAACAATCCCAATGGCAAAAAATACCGTGAAATTTAACACTCCGGGTTTTATTTATACACCAATACGAATTACTTCACACACCAAGAGCACTAGCTTTAATAGCAAGGGAGTTAGAAATTAAGACTTGTTTGTTATTGTGCAACACTGTGGGAGTTAAATCTAACACCCCAGTTTTTGCAGGGGCATGAATCTTACCACTGTCTCTGGAGCTACCTCAAAGCGATACTTCTGCAGCAGTCTGACCAGCGCCATCTTGACTTCAAGGAGCGCGAACCTCATCCCGATACAGTTTCGAGGACCGACACCAAACGGCATCCAGGCTAGGGGATGACGACCCTCTCGGTTTCCTTTGAAGAACCTTATTGTGGAAAACACATAATACGGGGTGTTACAAATCACTTTCACCAGTTACACACTAAGAAAAATAAGTTCAACTTTGCACCTTTAGAGGTGCTGACCAATGTCACACTGGGAGCACCTTTAAAGGTGCAACTTTGCACCTTTCAGAAACGTGCAAAGTTGCACCTTTCAGATTTTGCACATGAAGTGTGCATGGGGTCACCATAAAAATAGAAGTCGTTAGGTATAATACGACTGGGGTTCAAACCCCCGACGTTGCGGACGTGAAGGGGACGCTCTAACTCTACGCCATCAAGCCGTTGCTTACTTGTAACATATAAAATTGTGTTAAAGATGCATTATTTCTAACCTTTAAGGTGCAAACCTACACCTATAGGCCATTTTCGTAATTTTATGGATGTTTCATTGTTTCATTCCGGGGAGCTTAGAGACGAGCTGTTCCATTCACCTGTCATTTCTAAATGAACTTCAATAGCTGGAATCCAGTTTGCATGTATTACTTGTTGCTATGTGGACAAGCTTCGGACGAGCTTTCAGGTTGTCAAGAACAACCTTTGTTTCAACAGTATGCATAAAATTAAAAACGTGCAAACTTGCACACGCCCACGCAATGGGTCGAGCGCATAACCGTGAAGGTGCAAATTTGCTCGAATACCGCGGCGGAAATGGCTCTGCGCTTATTCCCGCAAAGTTGCACCTTGTGCGCACCTAGATTTTTTTTTAGTGTGTAGGTGAATCATACAATAAGAAATTTCAACTTCTGCCAACTTTGTGATTTTTGCTGGCCAACTTTCACCCACTCCTGTGGATTTCTCACGCCATCTGGATTATTATTCCATCATTGGAAGTTGCTGGTTAGAGGTCACTGGAGCATAAGCAGCATAGAAGAGTCTTTAGACCCCCCCCCAGGGGGGGGGGGGGTTACTCGTCACATTATGTGCTACCTAAGCGCGTCCACACACTGTAAAAATGGACCATAACGGCGTATTCCACGCGACTCCATAAACTCCAAATTGGACCCCTAATGGCGAAAACACTTTAAAAATGGACCCTAATGGCGTATTCCACAAACTCCAATATGGACCTCTAATGGTGAACACACTTTAAAAATGGACCCTAATTCGGGTCCAAATGATCCGAAATGAAAAAAAAAATAACCCCAAACCATTATAGAAATATTCTGAAAATCTAAAACGAATTTACTAATGATTAGAACCTGCATTTGATACCCTAACGACGAAGACCTAATTCATTATTTGATACCCTAACGTCGATCGAAGCTGAAAACCACCCCCTTTTTAACGAAAACGTCGACGACGCTTTAAGGCTGAAATCGGACCCTTTTCGACGCTTTTTGTGGAAGCGCTTGCGTAGCTCGTAATGTGGTGAGTGACCCCCAGGCTTTAGACTCAATAATCCTAGTCTTTCAGCCATTGCTGAATATGCCTTTGACACTGAACATAATACTGATTGAAATGATGCCTAAATAAAGGTCCAAGAGGCCATTTGGATTAAAAAGACTAAACCCGCACTCAAAAGGGATTCTGGATACTGATTATCACCGATATAATGCTCAAGTGATGTCTAAACAGCAGGTAATGTTCAACGGTGGAAATAATCCAGTTGGCTCAAGAAAGTCCACAGGAATGGACGAAAGCTAGTCAGCAAAAATCACAAGGTTGGTACACAAACTGAAAATTCTTATTGTACAATATACAGAGTGTCATAAAAACAAACCCATCGTTTTCCAGTCAATTATGAAACAAAGAAGACTCGTCCAGATGTTCAGATGAAAAATTTGTGTGGATTTTTTTTTATTTGCTTGAAAATGAAAGAAATTGCTCTCAGAACAAATCTATCATCCAACGAAGAAGAGGTTATTTTTTTATTCCATGGGGAAATTTTGAAGAACAAGGTGGTGTGGTTTACTTCCATATTTTGCGTACCGTAACTTGTTCCATTCAAGTGTTAATGTAATTCTTTTAAATAAGTTAGTCGCATTGGTAGACACACGATGATTTTGCACTGATAAATACATTATTTTTATCATGCATGGGTAAAGTTTGTTGTGGTCTTTACGTGCTACTCTGCTAATGAGATAACGGGTTGGGCATTTTTACTGTGCTAATGAGATAACGGGTTGGGCATTTTTACTGTGCTAATGAGATAACGGGATGGGCATTTTTACTGTGCTAATGAGATAACGGGTTGGGCATTTTTACTGTGCTAATGAGATAACGAGTTGGGCATTTTTACTGTTCTTATAAGATAACGGGTTGGGCATTTTTACTGTGCTGAGATAACGGGTTGGGCATTTTAATGTTCTTATAAGATAACGGGTTGGGCATTTTTAGCCCTTGCCTAACCCAACCATTACTGCCTTATCTACTTGAATCATATCATACTCGATGCTTTCGATGTTATAGAGATTTTTTTTTTAAAATGTATGCATGACAAATGGTTTCCATTGTACACGAATTCAACACCGAACTGGAATCTACACTCTAGATGGCTTGTACAGACAGCATACAGTCCCCACCGGGCGCCATCTTGCTTTGTCCCTCACAACGACTTTTTATGCAGCAGTAAATTATAGTCAGGGCTGCAACTCAAAATATTTTAATTTCCCCCTACGGCGCATGCGTATTTTCCCCTACGGACACCACTTTTCTCCTACGCCTCAAACACCCAATGCTTTTTCATGCGTATTTTCCCCTACGGATACCACTTTACACCTACACCTCAAAACCACAATATTTTCCCCCTACGAGCCTTATGTTCCCCTACAAAAACCCACTTTTCCCCTACGAAGTTACGTTTTCCCCTACTATAACCTTAGTAAATGCAAGAGATTTATTTTAATTGAGAAAGTTGACATTTTGATCACCTCGATACTGCGGCATGTGCGCGTTACGATTTTCGTAATTATACGATATAGTGACTGACTTGGACAATGGATTTAGGCTTACCCAAATAATGTCTACAGACGAATATACATGTATATGGGAGATCTTAGAAAATCTTTGAGGATTTAAGAATATATTTTGAAAATTTTCAAAACCCCCTACAAATCATCAAAAATCCCTATTTTCCCCTACGGAATGTCATTTTCCGCGTAGGGCTTCCCTTCTCCCTACGGTTGGCTAAAATTCACTACGGTAGGGATTTTCCCCTAAGAGTGGCATCCTTGATTATACAGTGCGTCCCAGAAAAAAACAGAACCCTGAAACAAAGGCTTACTGTGCGGACACCACGTATAATTGCAAAAATAAGTTCACAATAAACTTTGACTTATACTCTTTCAAAATACATTAAGCAAACTTATCCATGAATGTATCTCTGAGTACCATGACTTTAAAAATTTAAAGTGAAAAACCATTTGTTACGCCTTATGGCTTTGACACTGTGTACTCCATGAAAAGAAAGACATGGATAACTGGTGTGCATAGTGTCAAAGCCAAAAAGCGTAACAAATGTTTTTTTCACTTTAAATTTTTAAAGTTATGGTACTCAAAGATGCACGAGTGAATAGGTTTGCTTAATGTATCATTTGAAAGAGCATAAGTCAAAGTTTATTGTGAATTTATTTTTACAATCATACGCCCCATTGATTCTGCACAATAAGCCTTTGTTTTAGGGTTCTGTTTTTTTCTGGGACGCACTGTAGTATGCACTACAACCGAAAGGACTTTTGTGTGCTTGGTACGGTGGCGTGTGTAAATGGAATAGAAGGAAAGCCTTCTAGTGTTTAGTTTCAAGTTCGGTGGTATGCAAATTGATCCTTACCTGGTTGGATCAAATTTCTCTGGTTCCGGCCACAATTCTGGATCGTGATGGAAGCAATACATAGGCGCCATTATTTGACCGCCTTTCGGAATTGTCACTCCATTGTACGTGAACTCTTCGTTGCACTCACGTTCAGTTCTGTAAAGGAAGCAATCGTACATTAATTTCACCTAATACACGACTTCGTGAAAAAGTCGGAAACCGAATTGACATGTCGAACACTTGTCTAAGTGCTACAGACCGCGATTTACATTTACGTCACTTGGAAGAAAATGGATACACAAAAACGAGTCGTTTTCTCTGATTTATTCACACTGCATTAAACATTCAACACCCAGGGACAAGTTCCTCAATGTAGATTAGGTTTACAAGTGTAATACAGTCGATTTGAACGGTACAATGAACTGTCCGGCATATCTAACAGCACTGGAGTTAAAGCTAACACCGTTGTCGTTGCACTTCACGATAGTATCATCAATGTACTATATTTCCCAATGAAATCATCCAAATGTCGATTATAGAAAAACATATCAAACAACCTGAAGACTCGTGCGCGAACCTCAGAAAATCCCATACACACAAAAGAAAACCATTCATCAATATTCAAGATTTCAAAAAATGCAAATATTCTATACTTACCCAGAGGCAGGCGGGTAAAGCCGGAGGGTTTCGCACACAACGCCATCCAAATACTGCATTTTACCGATGGAGTTATAATTCACGGAGTCTCGAGTCGGAGTCACCTCGTCAATCTCCTCTATCAGTTTGTCCTGGACTTCAGGGTTAGTGGCCAGAGAGTAAGCAGCGAAACCCAGGGTGATATTGGTGGTCTCATATCCAGCCAGGAAGAAAAGCATTGCCTGCATGGAGATCAGCGAAAAAAAGTCATGTCAACTTGCCATGACTCGGGTCCATGACGACATAATTTACAATGACATGCTATAAATTCTGATACAGATAGAAGAAGCATAACGATGAGTATGGGAGAAGATATACAGTGAGAGATACATGGAAAATGGGAGAGATGGGGGGAGGGAGAGATAGCAGGTAGGGGAATAATAGAAACAGAAGTAGAGAGAGATCAAAATGGAATAAAAGATGGTTTTGCAGGAACTTGCAGCAACAGAGAAGATTTGAAGATCGATACCGATGGATAAACAGGATGGGATTTTTGAAGTCAAAGGTATTATACTGGCTGTGTTGGGGGGGGGGGGGGGTAGGTGGGAAGAAAATTTTCCACTCCGAACTCCAAAGTCAAAATTTTTTTTTCCATCATCCTGTCCGCCAAAAAGTCGCTCAGCGGTCGGGGGGGGGGGGGGGGGAGG
>JZLH01S0419261.1:35054-47059 GCA_001188425.1 Eucidaris tribuloides
TTTTTTACAAGGGCCGCCGAAAGCCCGTTTTTTAAACCGACCGCCTACTGCCCATTGATTTAACACGTAGAGTGTGAGTTTTTAGGACTTTCAGGATATGTTGCAAAATATAGCATTTTCAAATGCTCAGTATTGATTTTTTCATGAAAAATCATGATTTATGAGAGGATAAATGGAAGCTGTGTCCCTCGATTCTATTTACAAATTTGCGCGATAGTTCCCGGCGCGTACAGCGCCGTTCTAAAGCGCCGCGTACTGTACACAACCCGTTCAGGATTGCGCGCGCGTCACAGTGAATGGCAAACACGTGTATTAACATCAATGTGCAAGATTTTTCTTAAATTTCGTTGATTTATTACGTATTTCCTCCTCATTTCTTTTGGTTGTGGGCTTTTTTAAATATTGTGGTGTATTGCGCTTAGTCCTACGTATATACGTGTATTTTTCGATTTTTTACGCAAGAGGGCCCGTGCGTGAGGTAGGTCGGTTTAAAAAACGGTGGTCGATGAGTAGTAGACTTACCATACATAGTTGTCACGCTACTAGTATGACTATGACGGAATTATATCATGTATGTACATGTACGTACTCGCACGTAGCGTAACTGTGTACATACAGTCAATGGAATATGGAACTCGGTTAGTTAGTTGTTTAGGCCTAGAGTTCACTGCCTTGTGAGTGCAGTAAAATAATATTCGCAAACATAAACAAAATGGGCAAAACGATACACGTATGAGATACTCGTAAACTACGACCCTGGCCATAGTACAAACTAAATGGCTGAGCTGCAGGGACCTAAACCACGATATAGGCACTTTATAATAATTCACCCACAGGTACTACTAGAGTGGATTGTAACATAGAAACGCAATACATATACTCACCCTATCAACAAGGTCAGACATGCCGCCAGCAGGGGCCAAGAAAACGAGACATACTCCATGAACGACATTGTGGCGTTTGAACCACTTCGCGCCCAAGCACAGCTGATATAGACGGAGATCCTCCCCTGGAATATTGGATAGTCTCTTTCCCCAGGAGTTAATAGTTTCCGTGTGAATCGGTGACGTGTGTGGACGTAGGCCTACGGCTACATTGATAGAACCATATCTGAGAGCCAGACTTGGTCGCACCTATACATGTAAGTAAACAGATGACTCATGCATGGTAATCAATGAACGTTAAAACATGACGACCTCATGAAGTTCGTGTACCTGATAAAAAAGGCATTTCGCAATTTCCCCAAAGTTTGCATAAGAGTTCTGATGAAAATGTAGATTCCACGTGGAAGTTGTAAGTATTCTCTCAGATGCTGATATATAGCTCCACGTGGAAGCTGTACCCTCTTTTCTCAAAAGTATTGCAACATGCAATGTAATGCATACATATTACGTTGAAGGGGTCTTTCTAAAATAATGATGTCATAACTCCGTTTATTATTGGAAAATTACAATTTTTTTTTTAAATAAATCAATGAATATACTTTCTCGTTCCTTCTCCAAGGCGAAGAGATTATCAAATGCAAGCGCGCTCACGACAGAGGGGATGGAACATAAATTTTAACCCTTTTTTTGCTCTCCGTAGGGGTGGGGTGTTAATTAACACTAGCATCGTAATTCGGTTTCAGATTACCAATAAAACTGTTTTAATGGTTTGAAAAGTCTTCCAGCAATCAACAAATGTCACTATGATCCTCTGAAGGGGTCTCAGAAAGAAGACTACGCTCCTCGAAGACGAAAGTGACCTCCTATCTTCATAAGAGAGTGTGGTAAGGAGGAAACGCGCCATATTTTAAACAAGACCTCTTTAAGATATAATTTCTCACTCTTTTTCTATTCTAAAGGCAGTTTACTATTGTAAACATCTTAAAATTTACTGTCATGAAACTTCTGGGTACACTGGACATAATAATGTGAAGAAAAGGCCATCATCTTTTATGAGTAGCCTTATCCTCCTTGTCACTGTCTCATGAAGATAGGCGGTCACTTTCGTCTTCGAGGGGCGTAGTCTTCTTTCTGAGACCCCTTCAGAGGATCATAGTGACATTTTTTGATTGCTAGAAGTCTTTCCAAACCATTAACACCGTTTTATTGGTAATCTGAAACCGAATTACGATGCTACTGTCAATTAACACCCCACCCCCTACGGGGAGCAAAAAAAAAGGGTTAAAATTTATGTTCCATCCCCTCTGTCGTGGGCGCGCTTGCATTTGATAATCTCTCCGCCTTGGAGAAGGAACGATAAAGTATATTCATTGATTTATAAAAAAAAATTCGTAATTTTCCAATAATAAGCGGAGTTAGGATATAATTTTAGAAAGACCCCTTCAAAGTAAAATGTATGCGTTACATTGCATGTTGCAATACTTTTGAGTAGGGAGGGTATGTGATAAATCATGTATCCTGGTAAGATCTATGGACAAGTCAAGTATTCTCTCATAATATGTCTCACTGCAAGCGCTATATCCACTAGCTCTTACAGGGCTATTCTGCCCCCATGACAAAAGGTCATAACTGGCAATTTGGTGTTTCGGAGATATTTTTGTATTTTGTTCAAAGCCTTAAAGGTAAGTGACATAATTGGGGGTATAGTCCTCAACTTGGAGTCTAGAATCAAGTAAACTATGCAAGGATTCTGCTGTGAAAATATTGTAGTCAAACGTTGACTCATTCTAAAATAACTAATGTAATTATCTCTCGTGGCAGACAAATCTGTTGTGTAGTCCCGGTGGGGGGGGGGGGCAGTGTCATTACAAGGTGTACACCATGCGGGTGTGAAAAAAACGAGTAAAAATGGTTGTTTTTCACGGAGTGGGCGATGTACTCGCGTACATTGAAAATGGTATCAAAATCACCAAGTATACTTGTAACAGAATGTTACCTTAAAATGCTATCTTTTGAGACTAGAATACTTGTTTAGGGTATTCTGAGATCGACAGATAATTACTTGTTTATGGTCCATTTTGGAAAGTCCATACACGCGCATGGTGTACACCTTGTAATGACACTGCTAAACGTGCTTTTAGAGTCAGATATACATAGTGTATAATCAGTTCATTCTCCCGTCAATGACATGCATCAGAAACACGGTCTTTAACAACTAAACTGGAGAGAAAGTTAGCAGCAGCACAACATAACATGGGGCGAAGTATGCTGAACATAACACGGATCGCAAAACCAATGAATGGATAAGGGAGCAGACCAAGGTCAGGGTCCCAGGGACATAATGAAAGCAATCATCGTAAATGGAAATGGGAAAAGGAAAGATGGAAGATGGAGTACGCAATTACCGAATGGACACCTCTTGACGGAAAAAGGAACAGAGGCAGGCAAAGAAAGAGAAGGAGAGATGAGATACAACAGTTCTGGAATGATATCAACTACTTGTATTATAAATATGCAAGGAAAAGAGAGAAGTGGAGAGACCACGCCCAGGCCTTCATCCAGCAGTGGATTGACAATGGCTGAAGAAGAGTGTCTACTAATAGTCTAATACTGAACGGAGAAATATATGTTCCTATTACTCAATTTATTGGGTGACGACGGTCGACATAACGGGTTTGGTTGGAAATGTTATTACACATTTGTCATTAAAGATGGTTATATAGACCAAAAATCGGTGGTTAAATTTACATTTCTGGTGTAAATTAATAGAGGACCACACTCTCGGGTGTTGGATTAACACCAAGACTTTGACTTTAACACTAACGAGTTAATTCCCAAAGTAGTAAAATAACAACATTGTTAAAATGAGACACCGGTGTAGAATTCATGGTGTTGTCCCGTATTGTCACCATGGCTGAATTTTGCCGTGTACAGGATTATTTTCTCGTCCGCCAAGATGAGAACATCGTTTACTGGCTACCCGAGAATCCCAGACCATCCTTTTTTGCCACATTATTCTGAAGAGGCAAATTACAATTTCCCAATTCTCATTGAATATCAAAATGATTAAACCAGGCCCTCGTTATGCTAAAATCCTGAAGCGGGGCGGGCACGCCCACGTTTAACATAATCACTGGGGCAATAACGACGGTCTTGCCCCTTCCTTTAAAGATTGTGTCAGGGATGTGCAAGTCCATTACTTCCCTTCATTATCAATACCAAACGGTAGTTTAGTACAGTGTACTTACAAATGGTGTGTTGAAAGTTTGAGATCCATACGTCATGAATTTGTTGTTTTATGAGAAAAACTAATAACGACATATTAACAGAATGTTGTTCTTTCCGTGAGTTTAAATTTTGCTCAAATTGCGAATCGCGGTTATGTGTACCGTCGTAAGACCAGCGGAGCGCTCTGATTGGTTAAACGGCTAAACTCTGCGCGACCTTCGGCTAACGGCTGATCGGACAATTTTGAAACGGCCCGTGCACGTCGACGTCGAAGATTTATTTTTTTTGTTGAAAAGACGTCAAGTCATTTGGAAAAGGATGAAGCTTAACCGTCCAGATTTTCACCAAAACTCAATATTTTACCCAAAGTCTGTATGAGAGGTATTTGTTTATATTAATCTTCACATTGGATATGATTTCAGCTGATTTCATTCATATAGATTTTTTTTGACGTGCAAATCAACGACACAATCTTTAAACAGATCGACACCTCGTCAACCCCATCCACACCCTCGTCTCTCTCAAGGACCGTTACGTGTAATCCGTACAAAAATCAAATCGCATTAAAATGAGCTTCCACGAAAGTGAAAATTATACATAATTAACGATAGGTATACAAAAAAGGTATAATTGATATACTCACGCGAGCAGCAACGTTACAAGTACCACATCGGTGAGAAACGTTACCGACAAACACGCCATGATCAATATTTCGAAGTTTCTTTCGACCTAGGTCTTTACGCAGTCGAGCCGATCCACCGTAATGAAGTCAACCGGCAGTCAACCAGACCACTGAATCGATGATGAATGCGTAAATTTGGGGGAAAACCTGTTTAAGAGGCACAGGCGCAGAAGACCCCAGATGCGTTGACTTTTTGTTTAACACAAAAATTACCAAATTTGGGAATTCGCTCGTGGTTTACCCCCCCCACACACACACACACACACACACACACACACACACACACACACACACACACACACACACACACACACACACACACACACACACACACACACACACACACACACACACACACACACATACCCCACCACACACACGTACACACATACCAGGGGCGGATCCAGCTTTTATAAAAGGGGGGGTGGGTGGACGCGAGGAGCGTAGCGACGAGTCAAGCGAGCGGAGCGACGAGGGGGAGAGTGTGGAGGGGGTGTCCCCCTCCCACAGTAGGGAAAATTTTTGAAATCTGTGTGGAAAATGGCCGTTTTCTTGCATCTAAAACACACTATTTTTAATTACAAGTTAAAAAGAAAATAAATTAAAAAAAATGTCCCGGATTTTTTTTTTTTTTTTTTTGGGGGGGGGGCGGTGAACCCAAACCCCTCTAGATCCGTTCTGATACCCCACACAACATACCCCGCCCCCCCACACACAACATACCCTCCCCCCCACACACACACACCTCCCAAGAATTCTGACTTTGGCAAATTAAGGTAAGAATGTATTTTGTGAGAAGTTGAAATTTTGTACATTCACAGTACGGTGCCTTCGGGTACAAAATGGGGAAAAATATGGGTGAGGGGCGAACTCGGGGGAAGATATTATCCCCATCCTTCGACTAGTACTTCGGATTGTTAAAGTGGCAATCGGTACGACATTGGCAGTTTCTATGCTCTGACACGTCACTCTCGCAAACACACACTCCCACTTTACACTCCAGTTTTCACTCCCACGCACAATTAGTCTTTTGATTTCAAAGCAGAAATAATAAACATAATACGAACAAACATAATTAACAAAAGCAAATACATTTATCTTGAACACAGTGAATCTAAGAGGTTAAAACTGTCATTATCTTGCATTTTTCTCGACATTTTAAGTGATAGTGGATATTTTTTATAAGTAGGGAGTGAGGTGGAGCTGGTCTTTGATAAAAAGGTTTGCAATATCGATAACTGTACGAAATGAAATTTCACAAATGCACTCATTCTTGCCCTTACTATTGTTTCCCATGTTTTATTAAACATTCATTGATGTGTATAATAATTCACGCATTTTCTGACGCAATTATATGGGCAAGAGTCAAATGACAGTCACAGTTTCAAACAAGCCGTTGCATTGGAAAATATTGTTCTATTCATGCACAGACCCCATTAATGGAGGTGTCATCTGAAGAGAAGCGTTACATTAGTCACGAAATGATTTAAAAGAAAATTTGGCACAAAAAATAGCTTTAGAAATATTCACGAAACCTTTAAATTACTGATACGGTCGATGTCAATTATTCATTTTCTTAAATGCAGGAAAAATATATGTGGGCAAAGTCGGTTGGTTATCAAACACTAGTCTATACAATTCTTGGTATTTTTTTCACATTACTGAATGCGTCGTATTTCTGGGGTTATCGGCAATTTCCTCACTGTATATCCTCAGATTGGGGAAAAATATGTTTTTTTTATAGCGAAGTACCTTCTTGGATTACATGAGTAGGTTATGCAAATATCCTCTCCGAATTTATTCAGAATATTTTGATTAGTTGTTCGTTCATTATATCGAATTGTCAGTGGAACATATATAATTGGTGAAGGGGCTTCATTATTCAAGACCCAAAACATGTATTGTTTGTTCACCACTGCTGCATACAACCTTCATGTGCTCTTTCCTCAAGTATTGTACAAGCGTGAAAGGCTTATGTCGCGTTAAAAATCATCTATAATTCCAGTCGAACGACACTGACTTTCTTTATTTACAATCATGGGTGCAAACAATTCGGATAATTTTACTGGAAACCAGCTGCCCAGTATTTCTCCATATCAGCTTCAAACCTCAGTCCTCATGCTACCGCTATGCCTCGCCATCGTCATCGGAAACAGCCTCGTCGTCATGTCCGTTTTCCGAAACCACCTTCTGCGGACGCCGACAAATTTCATCCTTACGAGTCTCGCTTTTACCGATCTACTAACGGGTCTCCTCGGGACACCGTTAATGGTATATCCAACAATCGTTCACAATGCATTCACCTGCTCAGGACGAAACTCGATGTATTTGTCAGCCCCCTTCTTCGTATTGGGTGGACTTTCCATCTCTCATCTTGTAGCTGTTACCAGTGATCGTTACCTCGCTATCACTAGGCCGTTGCGATATGTTCAGCTAGTGACAACAAAGCGAGTGTTGGTAATCATAACAATCATGTGGGTCTTTTTCTTTTCTTCCGGTATTGTATATCTTACTGCACGAAAGTACTCCCAAACTCTGGAAATATTTTGTTCAGGACAAAGGTTTACTCATGTTTCGACTGTCGCTCTTCGCAGTAACATGACAGCTTTTGTGTCGATCTCCTGTATCACCTTAACATCAATCAATTTCCGGATGTTGCGGATAGCAATTCGACATTCGAAGAGAATGAGAGACGGCGAGAATGCTCTCCGTGTCGACAGGCAGGTGGTGAACAACGGGACAGTTAAGGCAACCAAGACTATTTTTCTAGTTGTAGGAGCCTTTTGTCTGTGCTGGTTTCCAGGCTGTGTGTGGCAAGTTTTAGCCCTGACTACATCCATGGACCCCGCATATTTCAGTGCAACCAATGCTTTGTGTGTCATCCTATCCAGTGCCAGTTGTGTCGCTAATCCGTTCATTTATTGTTACAGGGATCGTGGATTTCGACAAGAATTCTTTAAAATATTGAAGCCTATGTGGAAGTTTGGTAGATGTGTTAAAGCGTGACAATGCATCTCCGAATATCACATCCGTGTCCAAAATCGCAGAGACTAAAACTCACGATATATTGAGTTATCACCATTCGTGTTTATTCATCTAGAATAGTAGACAGATTGAACATGGAGAAATGAAGTTGGAGATGGAAAGATTGCACATCGCTTTACAATATGACCCCTTTTCGTCGTTTAAAATCTCTCCCGGTCCAGCACCGAAAGAGAATTCGAAACGCGCAAACATGAGAGTGAGAAAATCTGAATAATGTGATATTTACTCTAAGAAAAAAGGGTTCGTAATAGGTTCCCGTTAGCTAGAACCATTTTGTGGCACCAATCCTCAACAGTAGCGTACCCAGCTTTTTGCCATGGGGGGGGGGCACAAGGCACCCAAATGTACCGACAAACTCCCGACGTACCGACATATTCATGTTGTGTAGGCCTAATGATAACAATTAAATGATTTACGATGTGATAGTGAATAATTAATACACAGGTGCGGATCTAGCTTTTTGGTGAGGGTTTTTTTTAACGAATGGTGATGAGAGAAAAAAAATCATATGTTTGCGCGCGAAGCGCGCCAAAAATTTTAGAATTGTGTATGTTTGCGTGCAAAGCGCGATGAAAATGTAAAAAATGCGTATGTTTACACGCGAAGCCCCCCCCCCCCTGAAAATTTGAAAACAGTGTTTGCGCGCGCGCCAAATATTTGAGAATTGTGTATGAAAATTTGTTTTGCACTCTTTTTTAAAACAAATCTTGTAATACGTTTTTGGTTTTCCTGACATCTACTGACATAATAAGACCATACAAATTCCTCACTTTGCAGCCCAAGGGGGGAGGTTAAACCCCCTAACCCCCACCCTTGTAGATCCGCTACTGATACAACTATAAGAAGTAATGCATCTTCTACTAATAATGGTAATGTATGCGCGAGTGAGCGAAGCGAACGAGCGCTTTAGGCATCAATAGATTTTCAAGTCAAAGAAAGTTGAAAGTTATATTTCTACAATCGTAACAAAGACTTCTGATGTTCTGATATTATTTATATCAGCACTCAGCCGTACTGTAATTTAATACGAACACACAAGTATAATCATGCAACAAATTTTGTTATTCAACATTGCTTGGGAAGAACATTTTTCGAAGTCTATGAGAATAGGAACGTGTGGGCAAATTAAAGGCAATTTGTGGCTTTTGATTTGGGTGGTGAACGAGGAACGGGCCGAAGGGCAAAATATTTCCATCCACTTCACATGGTGGAGCTAGTGTGCCCCGGTATCAAATAGCGTTCTATTCCTTTTCCCAAGATTTTTTTCCCTAAATGTATACGTTGCTGAAATGTTGAATCTTTCAACAGTTTAATGTTGTAGACCTGTAAACATTTTGTCGGTACAACATGATGTTCGGGTCGGTTGATTTGGAACGTTGTCTGTGTAGTACACTTGATTCAAGTTGACTGTACTATACCGCTAACGTTCCAAATGTCATCAATCATAGTTCATGACAAGGCGGTTTGCCTGGTTACCGAAAAACACCTGACATGAAGAAAATGACTTATGCGAGCGAGCTTGAAAAAAAAAGATTTTTACATTTGAAAAATGCAATTTCTTTCAATATTTTTGTCGGTTTATGAGATGCTTCGTCGGTACAAAATTATTTTTTTGTCGGTTTCGCATGTACCGACGGAGACGGAGTCCTTCGTGTACCGACAAATTCCGAAAGCATTTTATGGGGGGGCAAACTGCCCACCCTGCCACCCCCCCCCTTTGGCTTACTGCTATATCCTCAACACCATTTCCGGGTGCTTATCAGCCCCATTTTGACGTAATCATGGTTCTTGATGGTGCTTATAAGAACCCCTTCTAACTTCAAAGTGGTGGTAGTACGTACAAAAAAATGGTTCCACTATTGTGACATAACATTTTTTCTTTACTTCTACTACGACTGCAACTTCTCTCTTCTACTAAAACTAATATTGAATAATAATGACTACAATACCTTTTTAGAAGTAGTAGTACATGTAGTATAGTAGTAGTAGTAGTAGTAGTAGTAGTAGTAGAAGTAGTAGTAGTAGTAGTAGTAGAAGTAGTAATAGTACGTGTAGTATAGTAGTAGTAGTAGTAGTAGTAGTAGTAGTAGTAGTAGTAGAAGTAGTAGTAGTAGTAGTAGTAGAAGTAGTAATAGTACATATAGAAGTAGTAGTAGTAGTAGTAGAAGTAGTAATAGTAGAAGTAGTAGCAGTAGTATAGTAGAAGTATAGCAGAAGTAGTAGTAGTAGTAGTAGTAGTAGTATCATTGTTCTTATTTATTATCATTCTTGTTAATATGATGATGATGATGATGATGATGATGATGATGATGATTATTATTATCAATTATGATAATTATTATTATTATGTTATTATTTTGTTCAAAGAAAACTGCAAACTCGCGAAGAACTGTGAAAGATCGATGTTATTTCCATCCAATTATGAAGGTTGCGCGTAATACGTGCACGATACGATGATCGGGTGGGGCTGTAACGTAATACAAACACTCTGCCTGGCTGGCTGTCTGTTGCGGCACAAATTGTCGCCGGCGACAATTTGTGACGATTTGTGAAAAACCTGACGGCACAAATTGTCGCCACCGGCACAGATTGTCGCCGGCGACAATTTGTGCCCTGAGTTGACGGCACAAATTGTCGCCAGCCATAATCAAATCACATTTAATTGTTTGTGGGTATGTGGGTGTATGTCACTATGTGTTTGTGTGTTTGTAGGTGTATGTGTGTGTCTGTTTGTGTGTCTATATGTGTCTGTATGTTAGTCTGTGTATGTGTGTGTGTCTGTGTGTGTCTGTGTGTGTGTCTGTGTGTCTGTTTGTGCGTCTATATGTGTCTGTATGTTTGTCATTGTGTGCCTGTGTCTGTATCTGTGCATCTGTATGTGTCTGTTTCTGTGCCTATTTGTGTCTGTATATTTGTCTGTGTGTGTCTGTGTGTCTGTTTGTGTGTCTGTATGTGTATGTGTGTCTGTCTGCATGTGTCCGTGTGTCTATATGTGTCTGTATGTTTGTCTGTGTGTGTGTGTCTGTGTGTCTGTATGTCTGTATGTTTGTGTGTCTATATGTGTCTGTGTGTGTCTGTGTGTCTGTATGTGTATGTGTGTCTGTCTGTATGTTTGTGTGTCTATATGTGTCTGTATGTTTGTATGTGTCTGTGAGCCTGTATTTGTCTGTGTGTCTGTGTGTCTGTCTATATGTGTCTGTTTTGGTGTGTTTGAGTGTGTGTCGGTTTGTGTAATGTGTGTTTGTCTATGTGGGTCTGTCTGTTTGTATGTTTCTGTTTGTGTGTGTCTGTGTATGCATGTGTATGTGTGTCTGTCTGTGTCTGCATGTGTCTGTTCTGTTTGTGCGTTTGTGTCTATGTGTCTGGATGTGTCAAGTCTGTATATGTCTGTTGTCTGTTTGTGTGTCTGTGTGTTGCGTGTTTGTCTGTATGTGTCTGTGTGTCTGTTTGTATTTCTGTGTGTATGTCTGTGTGTGTCTGAGTGTTTGTGCGTGTCTGTATATTTCTGTTTGTTTGCAAGTGCCTATGTGTCTGTTTGTGTGTCTGTTTGTGTATCTGTGTGTGAGTCTGTGTGTATCTGTCTGTGTGTCTGTCTGTCTGTATGTTTGTGTGTCTGCATGTTTGTGTGTCTAATTGTGTGTCTTTTTATGATCGTGTGTCTGTGTGTGTATCTGTGTCTGTATATGTCTGTGTGTGTACGGTATGTGTCTCTCTGTGTGTCTACATGTGTGTCAATATATGTCTGTATTTGTGTGTGAGTCTGTGTGTCTGTTTGTATGTATGTGTTTGTTTGTGTGTGTCTGTGTGTTTGTCTGTGTGCTTGTATGTGTCGGTATGTGTCTGTTCGTGTGTCTGTATGTCTCTGTGCATCTGTATGTGTCCGTTCTGTTTGTGTGTGTCTATGTGTCTGTGTGTCTGTATGTATCTGTGTGTCCGTATGTGTGTATGTGTCTGTTTGTCTGTGTGTGATTTTGTGGGTCCCTGTGCGTGTCTATTTTTGTGGCTTAATGTTTCTGTGTGTTTGTGTATGTTTGTGTCTGTTTTTATGTGTATGTCTTTGTCTGCCTGGCACTCACAACCGCATACAGGCCAACACAGACACTTTCAGATATCCAAATGCACACCATAAACTTGTACATCCTCTTTCCGACACCACACCAACTACC
>JZLH01S0419261.1:89031-101343 GCA_001188425.1 Eucidaris tribuloides
GTAAGATACCGTAAAGGCCACCGCACACTACACGATTTTCAGTCGCACGACTGCCGACTTTGGATCCGAAATAAATCAGCGTGTACGAAATATAATGTCATCTGAAAGAACAGAGTCTGCTCTTTCAGATGAGGTATAACTCATTTAACCTTAACGCCTTATTAACCCTTTGGATGCTATAATGTGAAATATAGTCAAAATCTCGGGGGTCCCCCAAGATTTTTCATTAATTAAATAAAAAAAAAACTAAAGACATTCAGAATCTATTATTGCAGGGTCATGACTTTGGGGCATAAAATTTCCCAAAACTAAACTTTGGCTTTAAGACGTCAGTAGAATTATAGTTCAGTGGCATGTGTTCGATTGACCCAAACTTGACCTCGGTCATCCCACAATACCTTGCGGCAACCCAAGTCATAGTTTTAGTCGAACTTTTAATCGAACTTTGCGGAAAATGCAATCCAATAGAAACACACTGCTTACCGCTATTAACCGGTTAAATTTTAACTGGATAAATACAGGATGCTCAATTAGAAACACGCTGAATGCGGGGCTGAATGTTGTGCATGTTATTGGCAAATGACTGTTGTGTAAAGGGGGCAACACCGAACCATTTCCTTTGAGGAATCGTGTATTACTAGTAATTTTTTTAAAGATAATTTAGGTAACCTCCACCACACTGAGGTTTCCTTTAAAGTAAGAGGGGACTATTATCCGTTAATGTTCTTGATTATGTCATGGTATCTGCATAGGGGAACCAGGAACCGATAGCGAGCCGAAGTACTGTGTGATTCCATCTTCGCAAAATTGGAGTATAGTTCTAGATTGTGATCACTGATAGAAAAGCCAATATTTGCTCCGAGTCATGGTTATTTATGAATCAAATACATCATCACTTTTGTTCTCTATCAAAGCTCAGATATGATTTCTGTTATGATGATTAAAGAAATTTATGAGAAAAGAGATTCCTTATCCTAATGTTTACAACATTTTTGTTAATACAGTCGCGAGATATGGAACCTTTTCTACTTCAAGAGACGGGGTATACATGGTCCAAGACCGTTACCATTACTTGGCAACTTGTTGGAGTGGAGACATGTAAGTAGATTTTAGCAAAGTGTGCATTTTGCTTTTTATCCCTCCGCAGTCCGCACCCCTAAGTTGCCGGAGACATCATGTTTTGGGTTGTCTAGCTGGCCGCAGAAAATAAAAATCAAAATTAGTAGGGCCTACTATAAAATAAAATATGATTATTTAGCATTATTCATTACGTGATTCTCAACTGCATTTTTTGGCCCCGACCGGTAAGTATGTGTGTGTGTGTGTGTGTGTGTGTGTGTGTGTGTGTGTGTGTGTGTGTGTGTGTGTGTGTGTGTGTGTGTGTGTGTGTGTGTGTGTGTGTGTGTTTATTTTTTGGGGGGGGGGAGCGGCACTGTCTCATTTCGCGTCCGATTTTGCTAACAAATTGATTAGGAACACAATCTGCATCAATCAGATGTGTGGCCTAAGGATTTACAATCATCCATTTATAGCGCACCTGTAATCAATCTCACAATATATAACAAAATATTACGATACTTATGCTATCAAACAACCCCCCCCCCCAAAAAAAAAAGAAATAAATAAATAAATAAATAAATAAATAAAAAAACACACAAAAAAACAAAACAACCTTTTTATACGATGATTAAATTTTATCGCACACCTTGACTTATTAGCGACTTAGCTAAAAATCTTGTTAGATAAAAAACATAATGTAATTGTAAATGTTGTCAGACTTTGTTATCAACAGCTTCATAGTCACCAATCTTTCATCAAACATGTCAAAATTTGATTTGATTTTAACCAGAATATAATATGAAAAATCGGCGTTTTAACTGATTTCTATTCCAGAGTGTTCACAAGGTCTTGATGGATTATGCACACAGATATGGTAAAGTGTATGGGTGAGTACATGTACATTATTTCCTCTCTAGCCTAGGTATCGAAATTTTGCGATGTTATCAATACGTAACCAAAGCTGATTCCATCTCGTCTATTTTCAATTCGAGAGGGCAAAGTAAGGGGAATAAAGGAGGAGGGGTAGGTAGGGACAGCAGTTCCTACCCCTAATTTCTAGCAGGGTGATGAAATTTGCATGTTTGTGTAATGACAACATTTGAAATGTGATTAATAAGTCGATTTGATTATTAATGTTCTTTTTAGGTCGATTCAGGTGAGCTACCGGTATTGCGATCGCTTTTTGTCCGTCGTTCGTCGTGCGTAACCTATTTTACATTTTCATCTCCTTTAGCGGAACTTGGCAGGAAGAGTCCATAAATGGTACACTGGCCTGGGTGCCCAGGGGCAGGGCCCCAAAGGGCCAGAAGTAGGTCATTTTCAAACATCTTCTTCTTTAGATCCAGAAATAGTTTAGCTAAGTCACTGTGCGTGCAGATACCTCTATAATTATGTGATAAATTATCGTTCTTCATGACAATGCCCTGGGTGGCCCCTGAGGAGGGCAACAGGTTGGGGGAAGGGCCCTATGGGAATAATTTACATTTTACATAATTTTCTTTAAAGCACATCAATGGATTTAGTTGAATTAGTTCAAACTTGGTGGAAATGATCCTTAGGGAGAGGAGATAGAGGGTTCTTGAAATAGCACATATGACACCCCCTGGGGACCCAGTGGACAGGGCCCATAAAGGCCAAAACTAGGTAGCTTTCTAACATGAGCCCATTTTGGATGATAGATGCGTAGTAGGGACCGCAATGTATTTGGGGTCAAAGGTCAAATGAGGTCAAATGTTAGAATATACCTGCAATTTTCTACTGGGGTTGGTATCAGCCTATTTGTAACTACGTGTAACTTAAATGGTAGATGCCCTAAATTTGCAGGGAGCTCGATGTTGAATTGGGGTCAAAGGTCACATAAGTAGGTCAAAGGTCAAATGTTTTATAAAACGGATTACATAATTTGGCAAAATCAGTTATATGGCAAGGGGATGCAAAGTTATTTACCTCGTTGATGTGACTCCTTTGGTTCCAAGATAATTATCAGGCTTCCAAGGCCAAAACTACGTATAATTGATGTTTTTCACTATGGGCACCACAGAGAGTTTGCGAGACCTCAGGTGAGCGTCGTGCCCCCTTGGGCTCTTGTCTCTAAACCATCGTCTAATGGTAGGGAGGCTTCTACACGGCGTTCTGTCCCTAACCAGGCATTAACCGTTGGTGATATCTTCTAGTTTGTGTGTATGTTTCTTCATGTGTTATGTCATATTTCATATCCTGGAAATCAATTCAATGAATAAGTAAAAGATAAAAAAAGATGCCACTTCATTGCCGCATTCAACCTTACCCGTCTTGGAGGCAATATGTTTTCATATATTCCGTCCGGCGTTCTGACCATCCATTTGTCCGTGCATCCGTCCGTTGTTATTGCTGCAAGTCCAAACTATTTTGCGATGGTAACGCGTGGGACATCAGAAGCAAAAACAGGCCATTTCCCCATATGTTACGGTGAAACCCCAATATTTGGGTATATTCTAATAGGTACTAAGGATCTTTACCCACAACAGAAATAATAATTGAAGTCACTCACTTTTTAATTAATTTATGGTAATTTATTTATCGGTAACGCGTGGGCCCACAAAAATTCAGCTTTTTTTTACTTTGACTTTATTCTCAAAACTCTCTGAATTTTAAAAGCAAAATAAAATCTGGTAAGTTCCATCTTCTTAAACATCTAACCAACATACTGCGTACAAACTTTCATGAACATACAACTTCCAGTTTTGTTTCAAGGTCAAGTTTACAAAAGCATGTATGGTAACGCGTGGGACAGTTTGTTCCATGCACATTATGAACTGAATATTTATTGGATTTGGCCCAAACTTGGCAGGAATGATCCTTAGAGGGTAGGGATTCAATGATTCTCAAATGGTACACCTGGCCCCCTGGGGACCCAGAGACAGGGCCCTAAAGGGCCAAACGTAGGTATTTTTCAAACGTCTTCTTCTCTAGATACAGAAATAGCTTATCTATGTCACAGTATGTGTAGATACCTACATGTAGAGCTATATGTGATGAATTAATGTTCCTCATGCCAATCCCCAGGGTTGCCCCATTTGTCCCCTGAAGGGAGCAACAGGTTGGGGGAGGGCCATATGGGAATAATTCACATTAACATCAGTTTCTTTAAAGTACATCAGTGAATTTAGACCAAACTTGGTGGGAATGATTCTAGGGGAAGGGGATAGACGATTCCTGAATGGTACACTGGGGGCCCAGACAGGGTTGGCAATTTCCCGGGAAATACCTGTATTTCCCACCCAGGCGGGAAATACTGGGAAATACCGGGAAATACTGGGAAATACTGGGAAATACCGGGAAATACTGGGAAATACCTGGGAAATACTGGGAAATACCGGGAAATACGTGGGCAATACCTAGCCATGTACTCTTGAAGTTGTACTAGGTCAACTAAGGAGGCCATTAATGCAGTTCATTTGGGCTCTTCTTACAGAAAATCATCTTGAACTGATGATTTTCAGATGAAAAGACTCTGAAAAACCTCTTTTCAATTTTGATAATTTAATTCAGTGTTATTTCACATACTGTCCAACACATACAGTATTACACTGAACATTATTCAGGTGCTACATGGTGGGGTGCAGCCCTCATCTTGCTGAATATACAAGGTCAAAATCAACATCTGTCAATGGGGTGTGCTATTTTAAGTGTTCTGGATTTATGGAACAATTCAGATATTTGCAGACTGAAATGATTGGAAAAAAAATTGTAAAATAAAAGCAGGTGATGTTAAAATTTCCATACTTTTAGTATTGATTTGGCTGTGTAGTAAATCTGTCCCACTAACCATAGCGAGTTCCTTGTTCCCTACCATCATTTAAGTTAGTTTTTTGTTGTATTTTGTGTTAAATCACACTTACTGAACAACAATCTCTACATTTTTGAGTTATTATCCATCAAGAAATAAATTTTTTTATAGTATTTCCCAGTAGTTCCCGGTATTTCCCGTTTTTGTTAAAAATAGCAAGGCGGTATTTACCGATAAATACCAGTGTTTACCACCCGGTATTTACCGCCCGGTATTTACCGGCCAACCCTGGGCTCAGAAGGACCAGGGGGCAAGGCCCATAAGGGCCAATTACTTGGTAACTTTCAAACCATAAGCTCATTTATAACCAAACTTGAATGGTAGTGGTACTTACCAGGGACCTCAATGTTATTTGAAGGTCAATTAAGGTCACATATGTAGGTCAAATGTCAAATGAGGTCAAATCATAGAATATACCTGCTATTTTCTACTGGGGTTGGTATCATCCCATTGTACATGTAACTAACTTGGATTGTAGATAGCCTAAATTTTTTATAGGGACCGCAATGTTTACTTGGGGTCAAAGGTCAAATAAGGTCAAATATTAACTTACTAGGGTGAGACACATTATGGCTATCAACTTAACTTAGCAAAATAAGCTATATGACAAGAGGATGCCAGTTTTCCAACCGGTTCATGTAGGCCTAAATATCAGGCTCGAAGGGCAAAACATCTGTATAATTCATGTAAACTCCTCAAAAAAAGTTACTCCTCAAAAAAAGTTTGGAAATCTGAGTTTGATCGGTTATATCTCCCGTTTCGTAGTAATAATCAATGCTTGCTTGGTATCATCGGAAAGATTATTTAATTCACTTTAAAATGATACCCTAACTTAGTTATGATTATGCCATCAGGAAAGGGCAGTATCTTAAAATGTGGTGAAAGTGTAAATTGAAAAGCTGCAAAATGACCAAGTTCGGTAAGTCACCAATTTTTGTTGTTGTTGATGAGTGAGTTTTCCATTGTCTCTTTGGTTGTTATGCACTCTAATGTGAACATTGACGTGGATCGAAAGAAACACCTGCACAAGTAAGCAAAAAACAACAGCAAAAACTGAAAATACATGATATGGGCATTAAAAAAAATGGATATAAGACATTTAATTCACGGATCTGTCACCACAAAGTTATACAAAAAGTGGCAGGAGCTTGATTCGCATGCATTTTCTCAGAGAGGGGATATAACGAGAATGGACTGGCCTGCATGCAGCCCAGACCTCAACCCCATTGAACATTTGTGCTATCAACTCAGCTGTATGGAAGAGAGTCACAAATGCAACGACATTGGCAGGTTTGCGTCAATTTCTGATTGACGAGTGGAATGCCATCCCACAGAAACGAATCACAAAGCTCATCAACAGCATAGGGAAGCGGTGCCAGGCGGTGGTGCAGGCACGTGGGTCGTCCACCCGATACTGATCTCTGATCATGCCATTAAAATCAATGGACATTGATGAAATCAAAGAATCATGTGAAGATAAACATGAAAATCCATGCAAATCAAACCCCGGCCACTTTTTTATTACTTTGTTGTGTTAATGTGGTGAAAGGTCTGTGAGATTAAATGAACTTATGTCCAGTTTATAAATGTCCCAACATGTCTGTTTATTTGGTTATTTCACTATTGGTTTTTGTTGTTTGCTTACTTTTGCAGGTATTCTTTTAGTCCATGTCAATGTTCACATAAGGGTGCATAACAACCAAAGAGACATTGGAAAACTCACTTATCAACAACAACAGAAATTGGGGGACTTACCGAACTTTGGTCATTTTGCAGCTTTTCAATTTACACTTCACATCACATTTTACGACACTGCCCTTTCCCTGATGGCATAACCAAATCAAGTAAAGTATCATTTTAAAGAAAATTAAATTATCTTTCCGATGATACCAAGCTTGCATTGATTTTTACTAGAAAAATGAGATATAACCAATCAAACTCAGATTTCCAAACTTTTTTTGAGGAGTTTAGAACAGAGAAGGGTAATAATAACATTTATGTTATGCAGGGCCCGCTGGAAGAGCAGTCTTTGTGACTGAAGTGGCTACCCTGGGTAAATAAAACGTTATTATTATTATTATTATTATTATTATTATTATTATTATTATTATTATTATTATTATTATTATTATTATTATTATTATTATTATTATTATTATTATTATTATTATTATTATTATTATTATTATTATTGTTATTATTATTAATGAAAATCGAGTCAAGTTTGTAATGAAGCCCTGATTAGATTTTGGAGTTGAAGGGTCATGAATCACGGGGCCCTTTACGTATCCGACATCACCTTGTTTCCCCGATAAAGTAAGATCCACAGATTAGATTTTAATCAAACTACTACCGCCAAATATCTCCTGTAAAATGTAAAGTAACAATAGACTGATTAAATGACAGACGTAAACTATCAGTGGTGACAGTTCGCGATACCGCAAACAGTAAATTTTATTTTAGCTTGTTACTGCAATAACTGCTCCACTGATGAAATTTTACTCAAACGTTGATGAAGAAAATTATGTCCCAATAATGAACTGATATACACTCGGTAAAAAAAGTTCTTGGACACTTCTAAAAGTTAAAATATAGCATATAAATTTTGATTAAAAGGTACATTATTGTATATCAATATGACCAGACATTATTCCACTTCAAGTATGACATGAAGTTAACATGTGAGCAGTCATGCAGGGCTGATTACATGCATTAAACAATAGCAAGGTCAGTAAAGAAATTGCAAGAAATTGAGCCTTCAAATGCTAATGAAACTTTTCCGCCGACACCCCCCCCCCCCACTGAGTGAGTTTTCAGCTGTTGATTTGGCCGCGAATTGGCCGTGAACATTTTGTGGCCGCGAAAATTTTCCGCTTACACCCCCTCCACTGAGCGAGTTTTCAGCTGTTGATTTGGCCGCGAATTTGGCCGTGAAAATTTTTTTGGCCCGAAAATTTTCCGCCGACCCCCTCCCCCACCCCCACCCCCTCCCACTGAGCGACTTTTCGGCTGTTGATTTGGCCGCCAATTTGGCCGTGAAAAAAACTTTTGGTCGCGAAAATTTTTTGGGGCCGCGAAAATATATATCTCTGCACCCCCGGTGAAAAAAAATCGTTCCCAGGGCCCTGGTCCATCTTGTAGGCATACATTCAACAATTTCAACAGGTGTTTATGATTTGAATGAAATACTTAGAGATGCATCATGAGATGCATCATTTGGACATGCACTTTCAAGATGAGGCTGCGACGTCAATATGCTGCACTCATTCAGAGCCAGGGAGGACAAACAAGACATTGAACTGTTTTTGATTAGTCAAGATACTGAAATTTGACCTTTGTTTTCATTGACTAATTTTCATTAAAAATTCCTGTGGAATAGTGATGCATTCTAGATGGACAATTTTCTTTCCATTTCAAAGTGACATTTAACTTTAATTTTTGTCGTTCAATGGATCGTATGCCACATAAACTTTCACAATTGAAAGACTAACTGCTCCACTTCTTGATTTTTTTTTTACTGACCTTGCTACTGTTTAATAATAATAATAATAATACCACAATGCTTATATAACGCATATTACTGCCAAATGCGTCTCTATGCGCTTTTTGAAAGAAAAGAAAAAACTGTTAAGAAAGATGCTGCAACTGTAAATGATAACTCAGTCAAAGTACTTTTTGAATAAATATGTTTTTAAGGAGGATTTAAACTTTTGGGTTGTAGAGGAATTCTTCAAATATGATAGGATGATATTCCAGAGTGAAGGGGCAGCATGAGCGAAAGATCGCTCCCCGTAAAACTTGGTCTGAACACTCGGATAATGCAATAGATCCTTTTCAATAGATCTTAGATTGCGAGATGGTACGTACCTAATTAGATATTCACTGAGATATTTTGGCGCCATTGCATGCAAACATTGAAAGGTTATGAGCAGTATTTTGAACATTGAACGTGACTGGATTGGGAGCCAATGTAGTTGCTTCAATACTGATGTGATATGGGACTGTAGTGCGGGTGATTAATCGCGCTGCGGAGTTTTGAATTACTTACAGTCCGTTCAGTTGGGCATCTGGCATGTAATCAGCCATGCGTGACTACTCACATGTTAACTTCATGTCATACTGGAAGTGGAATAATGTCTGGTCATATTGACATACAATAATGTACCTTTTAAGTTTTAATAAAAATTTATATGGCCATGCGTCTCAAGTTGGGGACCTGTTTCGTGACGCATGTGAAATTTTACCGAAACATGTCTTGTATGATGCAATAGTTTGAAAAGTATAGCTCTAACGCGAGTAAAACTATACATTTTTAGAAAGGTTATTATCCACAGATTCCAAAAATGGCATCATTTCTGTGCAGTGGTAGGTCTAAGCTCTGATTTTTTACAAACCAAAGAATTTGGAATATTTGGTTTAAAAAAGTAATCTTTTTTGGATGTCTAAATACAATTATGTGAATATAAATGCCAGAATTGAACCCTTTCCACGAATATATAGTTTAATAGGGGTTTTCTTTCATCTTCATACCAAAAAACCCTGTCAATTCGTAACTCGACGTTTCAAAATATCAGCGAAACTATTATTGCTGCTAAGATTAATTAATCAAATAATTAATTCATGTGGAATATTTTAACTTAATTAAGTCGTATTTAGCGGCAGCATGGTCTGTTAGTAGAATTCCCAACAATTTGGAACACTCACTGCACATCCTGTCAACTCCCTGCTTCTGTATAGAGCAATAAATTTGGACCCACACGCATAAATGTACAGTTCACATAGCAACACTTACAAAAACCTTTATTATCTTTTAATATTCTTAATTAGCCATTAACTTCAAAACAAATCTATAATACATGCATATTTTCTCTTTTACAGCTTATAATAACAAATTCAAGCAAAATAAGAGTGATTCAGAGTATATGACACATTTTGAATGTTCTGTTGAGAGATTCCAGTATCTCAACCACATTTGATAATTTGGCTAAAATATGACCTAATTAGCTAATTAACCAAATTAATTAGAAGTCTATTTCTGAAATGTATTCATTATGATAGTATGTGAAATTCCCAATTAAAATGAAACCTTATTCACATGGATTTGTACTTTCTACACTATGGTCCAACAGGTTTTAAATTTTGTAGTACTCTTTTCTTGGATTCTCCATAGACTTTCTATTGTACCGTGTCCGCAGCTCCTCCACCCTCCACCCTCGTTAACTAAATTGCTTGTAGAATTTATTTATTTTCTCCATCTAGAATATTCATGTTCCGCCAGCCAATCTACGTGATAAGTGATTTGGATATGCTAAAAGAAGTAATGGTCAAAAGTTTCAACAGTTTTGCGAATCACAAGGTTAGTTTATAAAATAATAACAAAACATCTATAGATTAAACTCTTTGTGGTGTGGACTTGATTTTGTTTTTCCAATCGTAAGATTATATGGCATTGCAGAATTGATATTACCCAACAGTGACTCTGTTCAAGTTAAATGGATCAGATATCAAAATGATGTGTCTCATTTCTTGAAATTAGTATTCTTGTATCTCAAAGACTTTCAGACAGTTGCGTTAGATAGATAATGCTGTAATATAGTTATTCGTCGGAGAGATTATGAAGCTGTAATGTAATGCTGTTTTTGGGAGATTTAAACTGTCTTAGAAAACAGTGGAATATTTAAGTATATGGCAAATTCTATGCACTTATAAAATAGGAAAAATTTGCAGTTTGCTTGTTTATGTCGATTTTGTCTTTGGAATATCTATAAATACCTTACGCTGCAAAACGAGGGGTGTTAAATTTAACGTCAAATGTTGTAGTGTTCCAGATCTTTAAATCCGGTTTTGTTCCCAATTACGGGGGTGGTCGGATCCACCTCACTGGTGTAAAGGCTTTTTGTGGAGCAAAATTTTATAGTCGGATGCTCTTCCTGATACCAACCTGGGACATGTAATACTGGTTACCAGGATACAAATCATACAGCCTCGTACACGCCTCGTACACATAGGCGTACGCAGGATTTTGACAAGGGGGGTGTTCATCCGCGGCCAAATCCTTAGTCTATATTTTTCCCCGGTCACGCCAGCCGTCCAAAACTCGCTCATCGTGGGGAGGGCGGGGGGGAAGGGGGGAGGGGGGGTGTTTGAGTGAGGCACAAAAAAAAAAAAAAATAATCTCGAAATCCACGTCCAAAATTTTCAACGTCACGGCCCTACCGGCGAAAACTCGCTCATCAAGGGGGGGGGGGGGGGGGGGGTAGGGAGATTAGGATCCCCTCACATCTAAAGAAATTTGTCTCTCCAAATCCAAGGTCCAAAATAAAAATCAACATTTCTTTAATGTTTTCATAGTTATTTCACATTTTCAAACACCCCCTTTTCAAGAAAAAAAGGGGGTGATTCCGGGTGAAAAGGGGGAAAAGGGGGGAGTTTGGGGGTGTTCAGACCCCTGTTTTGCAAAAGGGGGGGTGTATGAGCACCCCAACCCCCCCCCCCTGCGTACGCGTATGCCCGTACAGGATACCTGCCCTGACATTTGGTTATGTGTTATATAAATATCCAAAGCAGTTACTTGTAAGTTGTTACACCAATATGACTGTTGTAGTATGGTTTTTAATCTATTTACCCCCGTACTGAAATGCGATGTAGTCATTATTGATTATCAATTTTAGTGAAAATTTAGAATGATTGTATCATATCACTTGCCTAATTATTCATTATCTTCTTGGAAATGTAAAAGGATGACAAAATAGTTGAACGTGTTTATACAATGTATTTGAAGAAAACCTCTGTGTCCAGGGTGTCAAATTTTATACGCCGGTTCTTAACCTTGTTTTGCAATTTGAACCTGTAAAATGTGTTGTTGTTTTGTTATCGAGGCCTTCGTCGTCGAAAACAGACCGTTTCATAGATCGCTTACACAACTTCGTGACCAGCACTGGAAAAATGTTCGAAATATCATGACACCAACGTTTAGTGCATCGAAAATCAAACAGGTAAGTCGAACAAGTAGCGGCCCAGAATGTACACAAAATAATACTAACCGCTGATAAGTTTGATTGGAGTTTACAGAAACGTGACTCAAGTATATCATAATTTAGTCGTTGAATTTTAATCGACTTCAAGACTAGTTGACGAACTATTATTGTTATTGCATAGAAAATTATACCACAAAAACAAATGCGTTTGTTCTCGATTATGTCAAATTAATGCTTAAAATTCTAAAAAACGCAATCCAGTCAACGTGGGAAAATCACTCTCAAAGATTTCAAAAATGCAGCATCTTGATTTATGAGACAGCCTGCAACAGTAGGGCCCGCCTAAACATTGCCACTTTGACTGAGTAGTGAGTAAACAAACAAACAAGTGGATTGAACACGAAGAATCTTTAAAGGGAAAGAATGAGTTTGATTACTAAAGAGTTT
>JZLH01S0419372.1:9500-27197 GCA_001188425.1 Eucidaris tribuloides
ATATTAATAATAATAATAATAATAATAATAATAATAATAATAATAATCATCATCATCATCATCATGAAAATGTTACTATTAATACTACAACTACTACTACTACTACTACTACTACTACTACTACTACTACTACTACTACTACTACTACTACTACTAGGCCTACTACTACCACTACTGTTGCTACTACTACCACTACTACCACTACTACTGCTACTTCTGCTACTACTACTACCACCACTGCTGCTACAACAACTACTACTACTACTACCACTGCTGCTACTACTACTACTACCACCTCTACTGCTACTACTTCTGCTACTACTACCACTACTGCTACAACTAACAATGACAATGATAATGGCAATCGTAATGATTATAACAATAATGATGATAACGATAAGACTAATACAATAATGTGTAATGATATTTTCATTTATGTGTGATTTAGCCCGCCGCTGCTTCAGTTAGGATCTTTACCTCCACCACCCCTTGGAGAGTTTGGAGAAATCACATTTCATGAGCCTCTTCAGCCAAATATTGTACATAATCAAATTTCCAAGGTAAGAAGAATACTATAACTATACTTTTGTTTCTCTTATTAGAGGAGAATATTCAATTACAAAAAAAAATGTTCACTCCTTAAATATGCCAATTTGTTTAAAATTTGAAGAAAAAAAATCAAACTTCTCCAAGTCTAAAATTTGAACAGCATTAAAAAATCAAAAACGCTTTTGTAACACAAGTTAAAAGAATAATGTTCAGTGAAGGGAAAATGAAACTTTCAACAAAATACACAAAATCAGTACAAAATATTTATGTGCAAAGCAACCATACCTTAAAATTGTCAACATTTAATATTTCGACTATTTGGGTGATGGTAATTTGGTCAAGACATGTCATGACCATCTTCTCTCAAAAAAATGAAAATAACACACATAAAACAATCAAGGAAAAGTAAACAGTCGCGAAACCTCTGTAATAGTGGACTTATTGAACGTGCCGTTAAATACCGCTGTATTTTGTTTTTATCGTAAGGTTCTAAAAGTGAATTCAAATACAAATGCCGGTGATCTTGTGGATTTCATGCGTGAAAAATGGAGCATGAAAGAACAGAAACTATTGATATCCGTGACCGGGGGCTCAACCATTTTCCCCTTGAGTGGTCATCTGAGAGGGTCATTCAGAAGTCAGCTGATCAAAACTGCCTTGAGTACAAGTGAGTAGCATTCATTTTTTCATTGTTAACTGAATATATCTCAAGATTAAGACAAGCAAATTAAACAAAACTAACAGTATTTGAAAGCTAAGACTATGCACTTAACGTTGACGTAAGCATCATGTCACAAGAGTATTTTCTAAGAGCCAAAGAGGGCGGTTTTCACTTGCACAATTTTTTGAGACACACTGTATACACACATATACACACATATGTACCGTATATGCACACATGCACACACATTTCTGTTGTATTGGCAATTGTAATGGTCATAATTGGGAAATCGAAACAAAATACCACTACAAACACAGAATAAGGGTCATGTATTATTCATATAAAAGAAATTCAATCAAGACCGATTCATTTTAACTCGTTTTCTTTTGAAGGTGTGTTATCACTTCACAAAGTTGGGACATACCCCCCCCCCTCTTCCCGGATTTAAACCCGTGATCCCAGTTATAAGATTCCCGGATTAAATTCCTGTTGAAGCGTTTTGGGTAAGTACGTTATCTGCTTTACCCCTGCATGTCCACCCACGTCAATGGGTACCAGGAAGGGTAATTAGAACTACCAAGTATTGCTGTCTTCATGCGCCTCGCCGAAACAGCCTAGCTAGGTGTATATCCAAGTATCAGTGCATATCTTTGTGGAGTTCCAGATCTGTATCACAGTAACCAGAGCAATTCAAGTCATCAGAGACTCGAATATAATCAGTGTTTTGCGCCATACAACACTGGACTATTGCTATCTAAACAATACACAAAAAGTAAGTTCCCCCTTATTCAAAGTACCATAACTTTTTAATGAAGCAAATTTGAGCAAAACAATTTAGCAGGAGTGTTTTTACACTAATTGACTAAATTCTGTGTGAAAATGCGACTGATCCGTCAAGTCATGCATGAGTGAGCATGCATTAAAGGCAAAAATGTCACTTTTCAAAAGTCACAGGAGTTGTCTCTTATGCCAAAATAATGGTAATTAATTGCATTTTTTACTTTTATTTATAAAGTGTGTTCACTCAACCATGACATGGTTACAACCTCTTATGTTCATACAACAAGTAAAGATACATGTTGATGAAAAATATCGGATTTCATTATTTTCAATAAACTTAATGGATTTTACAATTCCAAAATTCAGGAAGGACGGACATTTTTAAATTGAGCTCACCTTGGCGTAAAATATGCAAAAGTGTCAGGGGAGGTGTAAGGTGGTCAAACGATAGATGATTAACATAAATAGCGCTTAGTCATTCACCAGAAACAGAACATGTCAAAATCCTGCATCAGAAATCCCCCAAAATGACCCTTGTGACGTTTAAAAAATGACTTTTTGCCTTTAACATTTGCTCACTCATGCATGACTTGACGGATCAATCACATTTTCACACAGAAGTTAGGCAATGGGTCCAGAAACACTCCTTCAAAATTATTGTGCTCAAAATTATTTTGTTAAAAAGATACGGTATTTTGAATAAGGGGGAACTTTCTTTTGTGTAGTGTTTATATCGTTATCATCATTGTCCAACGTTGATGCAATCACATCCTGAGCTCTGTGTTGTTGTCTAATTTACATAGATGCATGGGTCATCACTGGTGGTACCCACACGGGCGTCATGAAATACGTCGGAGAGGCGGTAAAGGACTATGGCTTGGATGTTGGACTTGATGTAGTGGCTATTGGAATTGCTACCTGGGAAATGATCGAGAACAGAGATGCTCTCCAAAAATATCTCGAGGTAACAATCGGATGGTTACAATCTGCTTATGTGCTAAGATGAAAGCGTTATCAAGTTTTGAATTTGTAGATTGACAGTGCGTTATGACAGACGAAATTTGTTTAATATTTTTTTTCTTATTTTCTTGTTATGATGTTTGTATATAAAAGGGCCGCTGTGTACAACATCAACCGATTTAACTGACCCTGGCAGCGGCAGTATTCAAGTTAGCTAATTGTCTAGTAATTTGAATTTAACTGAGATAACGTGCTTTATCCGTTTAAAACATATTGAAGATAATAGATTCGATAGTAAAACCCCTTCTTATTTGACGGTTACGGACAACGCAACAAAATATTCTACAGGGCAAAAAGCGCAAAAGACTGAGAATGATAATCTCACGTAAAACATGATTTAATATTCCCTAAACTTGGCAATTCCTTTCGATGTAATTTGTGGTTCGATGTGGTTTCAAGAAATAATAGGTGTAATAAGTGCGCAAAATTCGAAAATTCCAAGTAGCAGAGGACAATTGAAATTATTACATACAAACTTTGTGGAACATGTTCCCAGAGCCAGCAGCATCCCTCTTATAAAAATTGCTGAGATTTGACAGGGTCATGAGATCATAAAAAAAAAGTTTCTCATAATAACAGGAAACATATTGTTAGATACTTTTTGCACTTTGTACTAGGTGTTAAAGCCGAAGTTTAGTTTTGGGAATTTTTTGTTATTTGAAAGCTTTATGCCCCAAAGTCATAACCCTGCAATAATAGATTCTGAATGTCTCTAGTTTTTTTTAATTATACATGTATATACATGTATATAACTATATTAACTATAATATATAACTATATTAACTATATAACTATATTTCATATTATAGCATCCAAAGGGTTAAAAAGGCTTTAAGGTTACATGTGTTTACCTCTATCTGAACGCGCGCTCTCGATCTTTCAGATGAGGTTATTGCTCATATAACCGTTTTAAACCCTTTGGAGACTATAATGTAAAATTATAGCTGAAATAGTGCGGGCTCCCCGCCCCCCCGACATTTTTCATTGAATTATTTAAAAAAAACCTAAAGACAAAAGGAAGGTTATATGAGTTATAACCTCATCTGAAAGAGGAGAGCCTGCTCTTTCAGGTGAGGTTATAACACATGCAAAACCTTAAAGCCTTTTTAAACCCTTTAATGCTATATATAAAATATTATCGAAAACTCTGGCGGAATCCGCCCCGAGATTTTTCATTAACTTAATTAAAAAAAACTAAAGACATTCCAGAATCCTATTATTGCAGAGGGTGTTAATGACTTTGGGCGGATGAAGCTTTCAAATAAAAAAAATCCTCCAATACTAAACTTGGGCTTTAAAAATAAGATTTGTCAAGTTTGGTATTTAATAACACAAAAACTATACACCAGATTATACTGGCATTAAGTATAGTTGCGGCTAAATAGTGAACATTTTTGGTGGAGGTGGTTTGAAATAAGATATCAATATTCAGTTTTATGTAATTCGTGCGTATTTAAAAAGTTAGGCCCAGTAAGTTAGGGCTCAGATTTTGGTCAATATCCAGTCTCCTGTACAAAATTGAAACTGTACAGAAATCAAATGGTGTGCGTGAGAGAGTGTGAGTCAAGTTCCCACACAATAGCACACATAAATGCTTTATTGATATTCATTACTGAGTAGCCTGGCCACTGTTAGACTTTATTCACTACCCACAGCCACTGTCTACTGCTATTGTGTGGGGACTAGACACACACTCTCACACACACCATTTGATTTACTACTTACAGGGGACTGGATATTGAGCAAAATCTGAACCCTAACTTTTTAAATAAGCATGAATTAAGTAAAACTGAATAGTTATATTTTATTCGAACCACCTCCACCAAAAATGTTTATAATTCAGCTGCAACTATACACAATGCCAGTATAATCTGGTGTATACAGGTGGTATAGTTTTTGTGTTATTAAATACCAAACGTGGCAAATCTTATTTTTTAACATCTAATTATGTAAACTAGTGCCCTATCTCCATCTTTAATCTTCATTAATTACTTGCTATTTTATTCCATTAACAGACCAAGTCGGACTCTTCGAAACCTTTTCCTTACGAGGTTAATAAGGAGAATACGTCACTGGATCCGAACCACACCCACTTCGTCTTGGTAGAGAGTGGAGAACATAGGTTTGGAGGAGAAGTTGACTTGAGAGGAAAGTTAGAAAAGGAGCTGGTTGCCAAGAAATTAGTCGGTAAGTTTGTCGTTATTTTTTTTCCAATTGTTATCTGACCTGTAATTTCACCTCTATACATGTATTTTGAAATAACTTTATTATTGCAGACCTGCCAACTGCCGACTATTTTCCAGGGACAGTTCCTATTTTTGATGAAAGTAAAACACCTTTTACCCATGTTTCAGATTGTGTCCATCTTTTTGCAAATATCTGTCTTCAGTAATGTATAGGATCTTTAGGAATGTCCCTATGTTTCATATTTTCACCCCATTTGTGTCCCTATTTCTGAGGTAGAGTTGGCAGTTGTTATTGCTGTGTGTGCGTGTGCGTGTGTGTGTGTGTGTGTGTGTGTGTGTGTGTGTGTGTGTGTGTGTGTGTGTGTGTGTGTGTGTGTGTGTGTGTGTGTGTGTGTGTGTGTGTGTGTGTGTGTGTGTGTGTGTGTGTGTGTGTGTGTGTGTGGGTGTGAGGGAGGTGGGGGAGGGGGTTGGAGGCCGGGGGCAGGGATAAGCATTGCTTTTAAATAGGTCCGACAAGACACTGTGATGATTTTGGGAGCGTACACGGTAAAAACAAAATTAAACTACCTGTATATTTTCATACAACTTAGTTTGCTTTAAGAACCGATCAGGAATTGTTTAAAAGTTTAAACTGGTGTTTAAAAATTGAAACAGCTACGTTCAATTTTTTGAACAATAAATAGTGGATTTTTAACACTGCTTTTTCAAACTTTAAACAGTTGTTTAAACTTTTGAACAATACCTGATCAGTTCATATAGTAACCAGCGTTGTATAAAACTTTAAACAGCTAGTTTAACTGTATGTGCTGAACGTAAATCAGGCACTAATTGATACTTGGGGTGCCGTCAAGGCAGCTTATAAATTAGGCAAATCAGTACGCCTTTGAAGTTACTAGCCCATCAAAAGCGGCTGTGATGCATAAAAGAAGCTTATAGCATCATTTTTTCGACTTTACTAGAATTCAATGTATGCCTGCTTGTCGGAGGAGGGTCCTCTTCCTTGGATACTGTCATTACAGCTGTGGAATCTTCTACACCAGTGGTTGTCATTGAAGGGACAGGCAGGATCGCCGATATCTTGGCAAATGCATTTGCTGCCGTAGAGTGAGTATCTCTGGTAAACCAGTGAAGTTGATATTAAAGGCAGGGCATCTCTTTTGCATGCCTAAAATTGACATTGTGTAAATACAATGGCATTTGGAAGAAAATACCATCTGGGAACCTTCAGCAAAATATAGGAGCTGGAAACTTAGTTTTAGTGTAATTACAGTTACCGTTAGACTCTGATTTCAATTTTTCTAGGGAGAAAAAAACTCCTTTCATAGAACGTACACTAAAAAGCGATTGTTTTTCTTTCGCATTTTTCAGATTGTAGGTAATTACTGACTCCCAAATTTCATCGACATGTCCTTCATCAATAGCCTAAGGGCATTGATATGTAAACAATACAATTGATTTTGCGTTATACTGTTTGAAAAATTTAATAAAAATATATCTCAATACTGCAACTTTTGAATAAATCTCAATTCATTCATTTAATAAATATAATAAGTTGCAGATAATACAAATTTGATTGATTTGGTTTTAAACTATGCATTGTTTTCAATTTATAAAGCTCATTTCAGTAAAAAGAAAGAGAAAAACAAAATTATCTAAAGAGATTTCGGTTTGTTGTTTAACTATTAATTAAGATCTATGATATGAAATTGAAAAACACAAGAAAAACAAAAGGTATTCACAGAATTAAGTTAAATTTGCATAATTTCCATGGATGTGTTGATTATCGCAATAATGCTAATTGTGTTTGAAATTCTTCATATTTTACCCCAATTGTGTAACGTCTGTTTTATGTTAATCTTTGAATAAGAAGACCTTCGTGTAAATATAAAAAAAAAAATATAGCCTAGGGCTGCGAGTTATTTTTTCTGGTCTGTGGGGATGTTTACAAATGAGATCCACTGCCTTAAAAAAAAAAGTTGTTCGTTTAATAATATTTCACAGTTTAACAAATCTGAACTATACATAATCCTCCATGCTATAAGTGTCTGTGATTATACCATAAGGTCTAAAAATGAAGCCCTGAAACAACTGCTCCAAAATGATTATTGAGTGATGTAGACATGTAATGAAGATTTATGAGTATCTGCAGTGGCGACGGAATATCTCGTTAATTTACAAATGGTCATACAAACGCGTTTCCTGAAACGAATTCGTTTCAATAAACGCTGGCTTTGCGTTTCGTCGTGGTATACATCCTTTCTGTAAACGCGTTTATAATATGCCGATACTTTCGGTCGCCACTGTGGTTTTGCCATGTGTAAATTCCCCCATAGTCTGCTATGTTAACCCGTCGGAGACGATTTGATTTCAATATAACTCGTTTCCTCCATACTCCTGCCCGAGATATCTCGTATTTAGTCTCCAACAACTTATGATTTAGCCTGATGCATAAACCATGTTTGATGTTTATCCATACCCATGTTACCAGTGGCAGGATAACTTACCAAACTGCTTTTTATGACGTTGTTGTTTGAATTTTAGAAATGGCGCCAGTTGGGAACCAGAAGCTCGAAAGAAGATTCAGTCCGCGCTGGGACCAAATGATATGGCGATAGAAAAGGCTTTCGTCAACCTGAGAACGTGTCTGAAGAATAAGCACGTCTTCACCATCTGTAAGCTAGACGAAACCCTTGATCTTCCTGGCGCCATTCTGAACGCGTTGTTGAAAGGTAGGCCTACAGCTGATTTGACAACCATGCCGGTTTACCCCATATATTTTGTACATGATCAAGTCTGCTTGATTCATACGCAAATCACAACAAAAAATGGCAGAAGTGAATACGTCAATATTATATTGCTGGTTGGTGTATTATCTTGAATAAAATTCATTGTTTTATAAGCTTAGGCGAAGTAATTTTGTGTGTGCATACAATCAAATATCTTAGAAGCAAGATGTCGTTATTGGTAACACACATGCAAGGCACACATCTTATACAAGCAGAATAATGCGTTAGTATTTTGACGAATAAGCGGAGAAAAGTACTTTGTACTTTATTGATGTATTTAAACGGTCTTGTGATTTAGTTGATGAGATATAAGAATTATGTATGCCCAGTTGTAAACGATTTTAATCAAAATCAATTATATAACTTTGCGAAATCTATCCATTCTCCACTAATGAGGTACATTGGTTGCTTGAAAAGGACAGGTGATTGCATGTTTAAAGTTGATATTCATAGGAAATAAAATTCAACAAATTTTGTTTACTTTATAATTTAATGAGTTATTTAAACATTTCATGCAGCTAACATGCCATACAAGTGTGTCAGCTTCGGGTTTTATGAAAATAAAATTGCGATAAATTGACCCTCTCCCAACTCCGAAACTGGCTACCGAAAAGGGCCTTTTTGTGTGACGTCACACCCGGGATACGCTACACGCAGCTCACGCGACGGACTGCAATAACGCACAAAGTTCATAGAGTGTGTGTCAGCTTAATACTCTCAAAACGGCTTAATGTTGTTTTAATTGTTAATGTCTGACATATACACTTGTCCTCTTCCGTGATAAAACATATCCTGATGTCATTATTTATGTCATTATTGGCACGGAAATGGGGACAATCTCCGAAAAATTCGTGTTTAACTCACCGGTGTGTGCGAGAGCTGTAGGCCCCTATTCATGGAAATAGCTTGAAAACAAACCCTGAACTTATATTGTGTTCGAGAACAAAACTAACTTTACTTATTGTAGAATCATGTTCCGAGGTAGAATTTCCTCTGACATGACAAAGTCTAAGTCAAACTGCACGAGTAAGTTATATCTTACTACTTTTGTTTTGGCTTTGTTGAACTGCACGCGGATCTACATACCTTTGTCACGCGCAGGTAATGTAAATCCTCCAGCTATTGATCTGATAGAACCAGGCCCGCGTGTCTGGCCAAACCGCTGATGGCGAGCTCATGTTAAGCCTCGTTTACACTATGTTCCCGGCGGCCACGGCAACCATGTTTCAGGCCACCCTAGACAAAACGGGATGGACGTGAGACCAAGCGGGAGGACGGGCTGGGCAAACGTGACAGTCCGTGTTGCCGTGGATACCGGGCCAGATTTTTTAACCGTCAAAAAATTTGCCACGGTAGTTAAGCCCCTGTCCCACTACTGCGGGCAAGCGTTGCGTGTGACTTGGGGACCATTTTTGCTACCCGCAGGTCCCGCAGATGGCCCGCACCTGACAGTACCTAGCACGTATTCTCGCCCGTATGCCCGAGTGCGCACGCAAGTCCGATTTACCGCCAGCCAAGTTTTGAGCATGTTCAAAACTTGTTGCGGGTGAGCCGCGGGGATTGCCCGCAAGGGACACGCAGAACACCAGTAAGAGGCCCGTACGGCCGCCAAGTCACAGCAATTAACCCGTTTAAATACGTAGGTTTGCCCGTGGATCGTGGCTATGCACCGAAATGCGTGTCATCTGCGGACATTCTACGAGCATAATACGGGTGTCTTACTGGCAAGGAACGGTGTCGGTTCTGCCAACATCCGTGTAGCTGGTCAGTCATACGAGCAAATTGCGTGCTTTGATTGATAATTACTGCCTTCTGCTGTTAGTTGAGGGTTACCTCTTGTGACTCTGCGGGGCGCGGCCCGCGCCCCCCCCCGCGCGCCCGCCCCCCCCCCCCCCGCCCGCCGCCCCCGCCCGCCGGCCCCGGCCGCCCCCCCGCCCGCCCCGGCCCGCCGGGCCCGCGCACCGGCGCCCCCCGGCGCGGCGCCCCGCCGCCCGCGCGCCACTGACAGGTAGCCAAAAATGGTTCCCGCAAGTATTACCCAGGATCGCACCTGCACAACTCCGCACGCAGAGATACCACGCAGTTGTGACGGCAGGTACCTCGGCAGCCGCCCGTAGTCGCCTCGTAACTAACACGGATCAGTGTCGAAGCTCTCAGCGCCTGACCACCAATGTTCGCACGAATACACGCATGAAGAACTGAAGAAGCACGCGTCCAGGAGGTAGGATGCACGCGAAACTCGTCAAAATTTTTTTCCACCCGCGTTAATTATCCTGCGTGCCGGAAAATTGTTCCCCGCAAGTCATACGCAACGCTTGCCCGCAGTAGTGGGACAGGGGCTTTAACGGTGAGGATGAGAAACCTAGTAGGCCATAGGAAAAGAGGGGAACGCAATAAAACTCGACAGAACGTTATAGGCCGTAACAGTACTTGGAGGTGATCCGAAGTGGGTCTTTCCACCTGGTCTCACGTCCATCCCGTTTTGTCCACGGTGGCCTGAAACGTGGTTACCGTGGCCGCCGGGAACATAGTGTAAACGCGGCATTACAGCTGAGCAGCTATCTCCAGCTGCCAAAGGGCCTCATTACCACCCCAACTGCATTACTCGCGCATGAATCGTAACCCCAACAGAATCGCCACGACTTATATTCCAGCTCGTCTGGAAATGATACGAAGATTACGGCAGACTAATTGGTCTATTTTTTATTATATGATATTCGTAATGATTTAGTTAGGGGCCTAATATCAACTGCATTCTTCCATGATGGTGGAAATTAAGAGGTAAAGTCTCCGTCTGATAATGTCAAAAGTGCAAATCGCCGGCCGACTCGGGACACTGACCCCCCAAGAATAGCGCAATAAATACAGCCGTAGTAACACCTTGGAGGTCGGTCCATTCCCCCCTTTTCAGCGTTTTTTCCCCCAAACAGTAAATTTCTTAGAACATGTAGAATATTAAGTTGCAAATAATGAGAAATAAATTGCAAACGATGAAGTATCAGGCCTATCTTTTATTTTCATAAGGGAGAATAACACACAAGTTCAGGGTTGTCTTTCCAGCTAACATGCATATATAGCTACGTACCCGGAAGTTGCCCGCAAGTCCACGATCCCGTCTCTTACGTCACAGCTAAAGGCCGTTTTCGGACAGCACGAGCAAATTAGGCCCCGAGGTTAGGGTGATGTTTTCACCCTAATTTCGCTTTTATGGAAGGGTTATATTACTTGAATGACATTCAAGCTCATTGTATGGCTTATACGCTCTCTGTAGATATATATATCGTCATATTTATGGTTCTTCTATAAATTTCTCCTTTAAATTCGGGATGTACCGTTGACTAACAACAGTCACATGACTGCATTCTCATGCATATGTGGAATACGCAATCCGGTTGATTCCACAATTTGGATTGTCCTTCAATGCGAAATATACTGTAAATTTTATTTATTCTAAACTATCAAATTATCATACTTATTTTTACCACCGTGCTGAGGCGTTTACCATGCAGATTGATTTCCAATCAAATTGTTTTAATTGAATATTGAAGTACTGAACTTCAATTATCCTCTTCCTGTATTATTAGTCCCGTAATTTCCTACAAATTGGGTCTTCTTCGTTTTAATCATGGAGGTAGAAGAGACCTCTATCTGTGAACTTCATTCCAGACTTGACTCCATGTTGTTTTCTCCACAGTTCAAGGAACTGACAACTGGACTGCACAACTCCACATCACGATGAAATGGAACAGACCTGACGTCGCTAGGGAAGTCCTTTTTTCTCCAGACCGAGAATGGAATGTGCGTATAAGAATTACGCTACTTTGACTGAAATTAGTAGATTCAACTTAGTTGCAAGGCCGTATATAAGCTGAGGTGGGGTTACACATGTACCCCAGCTAATACAATATATTATTCATTTATTTGTCTTTTCAGTTCATTTATTTACCAATTTATTTTTATTTTTTTTACTGATTTACTTATCGTTTATTTAAATCTATGACTGTACTTGCTTTGGTAAGAGATAAAAGACAAAATGAGTGCCATGTATACTGCAGATCAAGACAATTAAGTTTTAACTCGTAATTTACGAGTTGGGTTCATTCAGTATATAAGTCAGGCTTTAAGTCGTGCAGTGAGTAGTGAATTTAACATTTAAAAAAATCCTAAGTTCACACCATTGTTTCATGTTTTCAACTATCACCAGCTGGAAGATCTCGAGGAACCATTTTATCTCGCTCTCAGAGATAATCAAGTCGAGTTCATCCAGTTATTCCTCGAACAAGGCCTTTCGGTTCAGAAGTACCTGACGGATGAGATTCTACAAGAGCAGCTATACAATAAGGTTAGTATATGGAACAATTCAGACCAATGTTTTCAAACATGTATCAACATACGAATTTGAATGTAAAAATGACATTTTGACGTTTATTGAGAGGAACGGTGCTTTTAAGAGTCGAAAGTGCAATGACATATATGAAAACAGCAGTTCTTGTGTTTAATTTAAAACTCTTAACGTGCCGAAGTCGCAGATCTGCACCAAATAATACACATAAATACAGTTTTAAATCCTCTGGCATGTTAAGAGTTGAGACGAGATACGATGGAGGATGCACGTAGCTATATTGCACGACTCCTCGTAAATATGAACGTGGCCTTGCATAGCTATTTCTAAACACTTTGTCTACAATTTTTATCACATTAACTTACATATCTTTTCGTTTTGTATATTGTTAACAGATCGATGATCAGTCTCTAACTTACCGTTTGCTTCATGAATGTCAACCAGATGCGGTAAGTCTATTGTGACATGGTAGTTCTTGAAAATTCGTATACGTCCACCCCCTCCCCAACTACATGTACACACGTTACTCACTTATAAAACAAACTAGACTAGAGTTGTATCATTTCGGTTATTTCGAAAACCGGTTAACTTATTATGAAAACCGATCGCTTTCGGTTAACCTAAAAATAATATTTTAACCTCTTTCTCTGAAAAAGAATATTCTTATTGCATGAAATAATAATCTAGACCGTAAGCCCACTGGTGCAGCATGCATGGTCGATACATTAAGCGGTGGATTTTGTTAAAGGATTTAATTTTCACTGTATTGGATTATCATAATAATGTATACATGCGAAATAATTCACGTTTTTTTTTTTAATTATTATTGATATCAATTTATTTGTCCTTTTACAGAGTGACATTACTTTGGCCGCTGTGAGCACACTCATCCAGAGACACACTAACGCGGAGTACGAGACGATTTATGATGCAAACACGGGGTACCGTAGTGGTCGTTTCTTACCCGTAAAAGGCACGTACTGACACACATAAAAAAAATCACATTTCGTTATCAGCGGTTTATGCAGAAACCTCGATATCTTCTTTGAATCCTTGCTCCAAAAAAGGGGGGATTGCGCAAAGGCGTGGTCATTGCATATTGCACTTAATATTGCTAGTATCTACTATCGTAGAATAATGATAATAATAATAACTTATTCATATAGCACTTTTCGTAACAAATTTATATCAAAAGCATTGCTTTACTACTATGTTAATAGATAATTAAAGAAAACTTGATGAGAACAAAACTAAAGTTATTAATCATGCTGAATATAAGATATAAATTATGATAACAATTTGAGAACTATACTTTGAATACATCAGATGTGTTTTTAATTTTGACCTGAAGAAAGTGATATCAGTGATGTAACGAATTAAGGCTGGGAGAGAACAACACAAGCATGGACCTTAATGGACCTCAAACGAATGTGTTTATAGCAGAGCATTGACATGTCCTCAACATTGACATGCAATTTTCAGAAAAGAAGCTTTGTGTGTTATCTTACTTTTGTGTAAATGTAAAAGGAGTGCTACAAAATCGCAGAGTTGTACGAATAGGCCTGCAATTCTTACCAATACTTTATATCATGTGGCTTTATAAATGAGTTACTGATTCGTTTAACACTATCATGAGAATGAAACATAATTCAATATGTTCCCCTCTTAAGGGCTGAGCTGAGGAGGGACATTGATCGATACCACCGAATGTTTACTCTCTGGATTTTATTTTCATGTAACCAATTAATGGCAAAAGGATTTTCCGAGTGTATATCAACGTAATGGTAATAGGTGCGTATATCATTCTTCTTCTGTGTATCTCACAACAAACAGGCAAACGGTTATTCGCGCAACCCTTTCGAGAGCTTTTCCTGTATGCCGTTCTCCAAGATCGTTTTCAAATGGCCAAATTATTCTGGGAGCAAAGCAAAGAGCCAGTAGCGGCGGCTCTGACCGCGGCCAACATTCTGAAGTCGATTGCGCGATCGAATGAATACACAAACCCGGATGAAAGCACAGATATGATGAAAAGTGCAGAGTGAGTATGAAAAGGGATTTTGCTCATAATCGTGATTCTTTTTCGAAAACACCACAAAATTAACGGCATCTGTTTAGTAGATTTCTTAAACAGGTACCCCCTTCTTTAATCTATGTAGAAAACAAAGCGTAGAAACCGTACACAAGTACACAAATATCCGCTCGAATATTAAGCGTATCACCCCAAGACAGCTGCAACTGACTTTCATCTGAAAAAAGTATGATTTATATGTACTGGTCTCAAATGAGCCAATATGTATATCCTAACCGAAATCCGAAGGCATTCCTCAACTTGCATGTACTTCATTCGATCATCATCGTGCTCCAGGGCCCCTTTATACAGTGTGTATAAAAAAAAGGTAATCCATGTTTAGAGCTAAAATATTGCAAACTATTTCTATTATAGAGATTCGTAAGTATACTATCCCTAAAGAGCAACTCTTCTTTCAAACGATACCTCACTTGCATCAGTAGTGTCATGCATGACCGAGTACATTGCTCTTGAAGAAAACAATGTCCAGTCACACTTTTTCCAAGTTTTGGCATAACCTGCCTGAAATGTGAGATAAACTCTCATCTTTAAAACATGAACCCATTCATCATGTTCATCGGTGTCTTCATTATTTCATTCATTGACCAAAACTTGGAAAAAGTGTGACTTGACATTGTTCTTTTCAAGAGCAATGTACTCGATTATGCATGACACTAGTGATGCAAGTGAGGTACCATTGGAAAGAAGAAAAGTTGTTCTTTAAGGATATTATACTTATAAATCTCTATAATAGTAATAGTAGTTGCCAATATTTTAGATCAAAACATGGATTACTTTTTTTGATACACGCTGTACATGTAAATTAGCTTGCGAACTGAAATGGCTACCTTGCGGAAATGTAGCGGAATAAATAGATAAAATAAATATGAAAAAAGTAGGTACAAATTTCATGTGCAGTAAATACTAAAGTCGGTAGTAATGTGTGTTAAAATTTTCTTTGTCCAACGTATCAGATATTCCGTGATTTACCATTCCTTTATTATCGACATTTCTAATCAAAGTGTTTGGTTAATTTACCAAGGATGTTCACGAAACTGGCTGTGGGTGTATTGGATGAGTGTCAGGACAGCAATGCCTTGAAGACCGAGCAGCTCCTCACCGCCTCGCATCGTCATTGGGGTGGAACATCATGCATTAATATTGGCTTCTGCTCCGAGAATTTGGAATTCACGTCTCACACCAGCGTGCAGAACGTTTTGAACAAGTTATGGATCGGTGAGATTTCAAGTGCGGAAACAACGTTCTGGGTACGTCTACCAAACCATGTTCAGTCTACATATTGAAATCATGTTTCGCTAAGATATACGGTATACAATATTTCGGGAGTAATTTTGACACTATTTGTAGTAACCAAGTGCTAGTAACAAAAACATAACATAAACATAAAAACAACTCCACCCATAGTTGCATTTATGAATTGATTTTGATATACCCTTTAATGCACACGTTGGATATTTTGTTACCACAACGTAATTTGTTAATCTTCAGCATATTCATTCATTCCGGTCGTTTATCTCTTCACGGTTTTCTTTATTTGTCGACGATTGGACCTTTGCTCTTTCCCAGATCACTTTTGCTACTTTCATCCCGCCTGCAATTTTCTGGATCAAATTCGACGATGTGGAAGAAAACCCACATCAGATCCGGGAGGTAAGGACAGAGGCGTCGATCCTGGGGGGTGGTTGGGGGCGGGGGATGCGATCTGCCCCCCCCCCAATAATTTTGACAACTTGAAAAATTCATAATATGAAATAGCAGGATATGTTCAAAAAGCATTAGAAAGCACTACAAATCATAAAACTTAGCATAAAAGTACCATCAAATATACAAAATTGTGAATTTTTGGTGCGCTTCGCGCGCAAAATTTGGTATTGCAATTTGGCGCGCGGAACGCGCCGAAAATTTTTGACATTTATTTAACTCCCCCCCCCCCCGATCCGAAACACGGATCGATGCCCCTGGGTAAGGATAACCTTTCTGCACATGCATACCTATATAACAACTTCGTTTTAAAACACAATTGGTTGACATGGTTGAGACACAAAAATAGTGCTTTTTAAAATTGATACAACTATTACAATTAATTGTATTGAATTATTCTGCCATAATAAACGTAAGTAAATCGGAGTACTCTGCCGCAATTCTCAATCATAGTACAACTATATCATAGTGTTTACTAATGTACCACAAAATTATATCCTAGGGATTTTTTAAAGCAATTTCTTTAACTGATTCAAGGAATCAGCAGACTGAATAAAGGTTGGAAATTTGCTGCTGTTACATTAAATGCACGATCAATTGCTCGAGTACGTGTTTTGGAAACAGCTAGAGCAATGAAAAGGATCTGTACTGGTACAAACGTTGATCTCAGACAATACAATACAGAAGATAACTACGGTTTAATCCTTTCTTAATCATGAAAATTTATATTTTGCATATCAGAATGTAATTCTGGAATGTTGTTTTTCACTCTTTCACAGGATACTCTGATGGAAACTGCAGAAAACAAACATTCAACAAACGTGGAAGCTACTGACTCTGGGTGAGAATTGCATTGTGTTCGAGCAATATCATTGATGCGGTTTTCAAATTCCAAGGCAAATATAAGTGATTTATGTATGGACGACCGAATATGATGTTTTCCCAATGCAACAGGCCACCTTTTGAACTTGGCAGATTTACACTGCCAAGACTATCAAATGGTATCAAAATTGTTCTAATAATATCTAGTCCAAAGAGACCTCCATAATCGTGATAATAAGGACTTTTTATCATAGGCATCTAGACAATTAGGAAGTGAAATATGCGCAGATTTGTTTAATTTGATATGAACTCTTCAATCTGGATGTCTGAAATAGCGTTTCAGTCTGATACGAAACTACAACCAGTCAACTTAGATAACTTTATATTAAAGCTATTGCCCTATCTAGTTTTATTCATTTTTTTTTACAATACCCATGACGTGAAAACCGACATTCCAATATTGATGTGCAAGTGATGGTTTCCACCATTATTGCTTGAACACACAGCAGCACACGTAGACCATGGCGTAGACTGAGCATGCGGCGATCTGTCTTAAGATTAGACCAATCCACCAATCTTGAATTCAATGTAGAACCGAAGTCACGGCTCAGACGGTTCTATGCAGCTCCAGTGGTCAAGAGCGCTTTGTACATGGTAAGGATGTTAGATCGCATTATTTCAATAAGGATGAGGCAAATTATTTGTATGTTTGTCAGTATCTATCTATCTATCTATCTATCTATCTATCTATCTATCTATCT
>JZLH01S0419416.1:0-10000 GCA_001188425.1 Eucidaris tribuloides
TCAAAAAGAAATATTATTCTGATGTAATTTGCAGAAGGATAAAAGATTCTGCCTAAAGAAAACTTGGGAAGCAATATAAATGGAATTATAAATAAAGCATGTAAATAATGATGTTGTAAAATTTCGCGAATTGAAAGATAACCAATCAGGACTGTGGTCGTAGGTAGAACATCACCAGCGAAATATCTAAGTGGTTTAATAATGAGTTTTTTGTAACATAGGCAAAATTGGCGAATAAAATAAATCCAACGCCGTGTGAAATTTGATCCATTACTTGAAGTGTCTGTAATGGAAATTGATTCTTATTGGTGTTACCAATTACAAAGAAATGAAAATTCTGGATTTAATACAATAGTTATGATAAAAATAAGAGTGGATTTGGATGAAGTACCTGTGAAGCTTCTTCTAAAGAAGTGTGCAGAATATGTGTGTGAACGGGATTAAGTTACATATTTAATTTGTCATATATCAACTGGCCATATTTAGATGGTTCTTTAAATAGCTAACAGTGTGTCCTTTTTTTAAAAAGGGCGAGAAAGATAAAGCCTCGGTGAATTATAGGCCCATTTCAGATTCTGCTCAAGTTGTCATGATTAAAATATTTGAAAAATGTAAGTAAAATGTTCGATTATAAGATTTTTTAGAAAAAAAATATGTATTGTTTGAACATAATATGGATTCAGACAAGGATACAGCACCTAAACAATTCATTGCGTGAATTTAATGGAATCAAATTTTTCGTAGAATGTGTTGATAACAACACATGGTGACACTTGGAGTATTTTTGGATTTTTGCAAAAAGCATTTGACTCACAGCGATTCAATGCATGACACTCTTTTTACAGAAAAATGCATCCGATTATGGGGAGTACGTGGTATTCACTCTAAATGGTTTAGCAAACTATTTTTGAATCGGAAGCAATAGGTACTTTATGAATGGATCAAAGTCAAAGAAAGAGACATTCTAGTGGTGTTCCGTCAGGGTTCTTAGTATTAGGTGCAACACTTTTTCTTATCTATATTAATGTCTGATTTACCTAAATCTTCGTCGTATTTCCACTTTAGACTTTGTTGCTAGACGAACTCAAACTTGTTCACTGACTATATTGATTCAGGCATTGCACGATTACCTTAATTTAACAGAAAGTAATGACAATCTGTTCCATGTTTTCAGTGGATGTGATGGCAAATAAACTGCACAATTATTCATTGATAAAGACGAAATATGTGCGCTATTCAACAAATAGAAGGATTTTGTATTAATGTGCAAGGATGATATTTGGAATATAAAAGAGAAATATCCTAGGCAAAAAGTGACTTGCAGCAAACTTTATTGCTGAATAAACATTGATGAGAATTTAACGTGGAAATAATCATATTGATCCAATTTGTAAAAAATTCGAAAGAATGGTTGGCATTGTAATATAAATTAGCCATTTTGTAACAGAGAAGAGTATTGATGATGAATTATGTAAGTGCAATTTATTCTACAATATCACTTACGGTATTGAAGCTATGGGGTGGAAGCTGTATCGTATCTAAACTCAAATATTATTATTACAAAAAGGCTGTTCGATGCCATAACTATACGAATATATGGACATTTCAAGACAATTTCGATGAATGTAAAATATTGACTTGTATCAAATTATATCACTTCATGAATTGTATGTATGATGTCATGACCTAATTCATGGTCCACAGCACCAGAATGATCTGTCATTTATATGTGTTCATATGTTGATAATACTTATCGAAACCAGAAAACAGTCAATGAAAGAATTAGAAATCTGGTTGCAAAAAACAAAGCGTGGGAAAGGCAAATGTATATATCATAACGGACAATGAATTGGAATTATTTGCTGGAGAAGTATCAGACAACATAGTCTTCAAGGGACAGCTTTTCGAAAAAATTAAACTCAAACTTCTGGAGAACTAAAATGTCACGATTAATTCATTACGAATTAATTTGATGTATAAGTAGTGTAAACATACAGTTCATTTTAAAAATAATAATGGTTATCTGATTTTAATGGGAAGCTAACTTAGATTAGCGATTTCATGCTATTATTTACTCTTATAGTATCAAAGGCTTGTTTTTGTATGGATGTACGTCCGTGTAAATGTTTCAAATTTTTTTCTTGTTATTTCTGTGATTAAAGTATGTGTGTTAATCTCCGCTCTCACCTCACTCACCTGTGTAAATATTGTATAATGTCCATTGCAGTTTGATAATAAATTCAAATTCATTCATTCATTCAAACCTGGTGCTGATTCAGTTTTGGGTTAAGTAAGTTTATGGTTTGTTCATTTCAGAGTATAAACAAAGAAAGAAAATAGCAGATGCATATATTTATCACATATATGTGTGAAAAATAAATGTATCTGTTTTTGTCCACTCATCACATTTTTTTTACGAATTAAATCGATTACCTCAAAAGGTATGTTCGTTTGATATCTTTCCATGATGTAAATATACTCACAAACAATCCGTCATATCATTAATTAAGAAGAAATAATGGCACACACAACAAACAAACAAAAACCACCAAACAGACAAACTCAGCTGCACAAGCAATATGATCCCGACGTAACGGAAAACAATATTTTTGGTAATATTGATCACAGCTCCTCTCGAATGAAGAATTTAAGAGGTGCTGGATCACTTTTAATACCCCCGCCTCTCAGGGGCTTCAGAATAATGTCCCCATTAAAGAGACGGAACCGCCATCTACAGATGAGCAAGAGCCATTATGGCGATGCCTCTGGATCATAAAAGACATTTCATAAAATCCGGGATAGAGTTAATGCCAGAACTCTTCGTAATATTGAAACAACTTCATATAATAACGTTAGCTACAGAATCATTAAAATAGTACAATAAAATAGATAACAAGTTATTTTCGAATTTTTTTGCAGAAAAAAATAATGTTTTGCAAGTAAAACCAACAAATAATATTATCATCCTTGAGATGACACAAATTATACAAAAAAATACGTCGATCTAGAATTTTTAAACATAATGGATAATAGCCTCAAGAGTAAATTTAAAAAATTATTCGCCCCAAAACAGGATCTTAGTCGCCTCGCCATGTATAACCATGCATGTTGCTGTATTGTATTGTATTGATGAAAATATATTCAGATAGCATTTGCTTGATAGAGTCATTAAAATACTAGAATACATTCAGTAAATTTGTTTTTCTAGTTTGAAGGGAACGAGTTTGCTGGTACATTATTATGTTATAGCACAGGTATTTCCTGTTTAATGTCAGTAAAATCTTCTGTAAGAAATATATCATCCTTGAGTTGACAAACATTTGATGTTTTACACAAGCACATTGACAGCTATTAGCGAAAAGAGATAAATACGCCATTTTTTTTTTAATAATTTGAAACATATGGATAAAAACCTCCAACCTGAATTTGAAAAGGGATTCGCTCCAAAAGAGGATCTTAATCGCCATGCATGTTGTTGTATTGCTGTTATATTGTTGAAAATAAATCCGGATATCATTAGCTCATAGAGGCACTAAAATAGTACAATGCAATAAATAAAATGTTATTTTTTTTTTCTCTCGTTTGTAAGGAAACGAGGATGTGGGTACATGCATGAGTTATAACAAAAATCAGGAATTTCCATAATATTGTCAAAAATGTTTCGCTAGAAAAAGAAAATAATTCATCATCCTTGAGTTGACAAAATTGTGATATTATTAACAAATGCCTGAACAGATATTATCGATAAATGATAAATACGTCACTCTGGAATTTTGAACATAAAAATTATAGCTGAATTTTAAAAGGGATTAGCCCCCAAAACAGGATATTAGTCGCTTTGCATTACCAATTTATCATCCTTAAGTATGTATTACCACTGTATCATCCTTAAGTTGACAAAATTGAGATATTAGTGTAGGTTCTTCAATCTCAAAACCCTGGTATCAAGATTACTCTGTTCCACAGGGATCTGTATTAGGACCTTTAATGTTCACTTTGTATACAACCCCCCTTCGTGATGTCATACTTCAGCACAATGTACAGTATCATTTTTATGCAGACGACGCACAACTGTACTTAAGGTTAAAACCATCACAGACAGATGTTGATGTTGGTATTCAAAATTTGGAAGCATGTTTAAAGTCCATCAGCAAATGGATGAGTGATAATTTTTTGAAGTTGAATGAAAATAAAACTGAATACATGCTAATTGGCTCCACTAGGCAGCTTTGAAATTCTCTGCAGATACGATAATTGTTGGGAACTCTGTGATAAAGCGTGTTAATCAGGCTCGTAACCTCGGTGTCATATTTGATTCAGAAATGAACATGAAGCCCCAGATTTCAAGAGTTGTGAGTTTAGCGTCGGTTCATATTCATAATATTTGGAAAGTCAGGAGATATCTCACACAAGATGCCACTGAGCAGATTGTGCATGCATTTGTGACTAGTCGTTTGGATTTCTGTAACTCACTCTACATTGGACTTCCGAAAAATCAAATCTTACGTCTTCAACGTGATGAAAATATGGCTGCACGCCTTGTTTCACTCTGTAAAAGATCCAACAGCACTTCGCATATCTTGAAATCTCTTCATTGGCTACCAGTCTCTAAGAGAATCACTTACAAAATTTTATTGATCACGTATAAAACCCTTCACTCTTGTAATCCACAATATCTTAGTAATATCCTCCAGATTCGTAATCCTATCAGATACCTACCCTCAACCTCAAAACTCCAGTTGTATACCGAAAACAAAAACAAACTGGGGGGATAGAGCATTCCAGAACATTGCTCCAAAAATATGGAATAGCGTACCCTTAAGTATTCGTGAATCACCTTCAGTAGAAATCTTCAACAAGAGACTAAAATCATATTTGTTTAACTTGTAAGAATATAATTATAGTACAATTACACATTATGTCAGGTAAATTGAAATTTCATGTAATTATATAAATTATGTCCTTGGCCTGATTTTGTTGAAATTTGTTATCGTTTAATGAACATTGTAAACAGCGCCTTGAGCACTCTTTGAGTGGATAAGTGCGCAATATAAATACCCATTATTATTATTATTATATACAAACACATGAACAGCAATCAGCGATAAACGCCACTCAAGAATTTTGAACGTAAGAATTACAACTGAATTTGGAAAGGAATTCGCCCTAAACAGAATATATTACCACTTGTAATGTTGTGTTATTGAAAATAAATTCAGGTAGCCTTAGTATGCAGAGTCGTTAAAAATGGTACAAGGAAGTAAATCAAATGTTACTTTTGTCTCGTTTGAGGGGAAAGAAGTTACTGGTACATACATATTTTATATCACAAATCAGGAATTTCGCTGTTATCATCAGCAAAAACATTCCGTAAGACCCCCCCCCCCAAAAAAAAAACAACGCACATACAGACAGACAGACAGACAGACACACATACACACACACTTACACACACGCACGCGCGCGCGCACACCACACTTGCACACATACACACAGACATACAGACATACACACACGTACACACATACACACAAACACACATACACACATACACACATACACACATACACACATACACACACACTCACACACACACACACACACACACACACACACACACACACACACACACACACACACACACACACACACACACACACACACACACACACACACACACACACACACACACAACACACACACACACTTACACACACACACGCGCGCGCGCACATACACTTGCACACATACACAGACATACACACAGACACATACACATAAACACACATACACACACACACATACTCACACATACAAGATACATTTATATCATCCTTGAATCGTACCGTTGCATGTTAACGGCTATCAGTGAAAACGATATTAAATGCATTGTTCTACAATGTTGAACATGTGGGCATTATATAGCCTCAAAACTGAATTTAAAAAGGGATTCGCCATATAGATTGGATCTTAATCGCCATTTATTACCATGGAAGTTGCTGTTTTGACGTGAATTGTACCGTCCTTACACCTACGATCTTCCTACTATGGGACCTATAACACACAATTGTGATTTTAGTAGGTTACCCTATATCCGCTATATCCATTTCCTGAGTGAAATTGGTTTACCCTATTTTTCGGTGTTAATTCTAAGTTCCCAAGGCTTCCAGGCTTCCAGTTAATAGAATGTCTGTCCCATATCATACGTAATGTTCTATCAAAATAATGTTGACTGATACTACAAAACGGGATTTCATCTACTACAAGATTTCTTGATGCAAATTACGGAAAGGAAATTCCGAATCCGAATCAATTAAACAAACATACAGATTGGTCAACAGACTGTGTGTGTTTTAATAAGGTCTTGGTTAAATATTTGTGTATTGTTTCTGTAGTTTCCATAAATTCCTTTCTCAAAGGGTCCACGGTTTTGGTACATAATAACACTCACATCGTTCTTGGTAGGGGGAACCTTCAATGTCAAAATAAAAGTAACATTCGAGTAGCATGAAGGGTCCCACTATTGTAATAATATTTGAACCATTTAAGAAATCATTATTCTCAAAATGCAATCTACATATGCTGTGTGAGGTAATTCTCCAATGACAGTTGTGACATTTTACATTTCCAGTCCCGTCTCCTCTCTCCTTACCGTACATTACATATTTGAAAATGTCCTTTATGATCATTCTACAGTATTATCTGACCTCAAGGAACATCAGCATCAAAGTGAGAACTAGGCTAATAGGGTGCTACGTTTTGGTCAACGCTTTTATACCGCTCAGAAACATGGACAATTACAAGTCTTAACAGAAGAAAAGTGAGTCTTTTGAGATGTGCACATTAAGAAGACTATTACGAATATCATGGACACAACAGAAAACAAACAAAAAAGACTTGTAGATGATGAAGATTACAAAACAACTAATGAATATAATCATAGAAAATGCAAATATTTCGGTCACATTTTAAGGAAGAGCGGATTTCAGAGAATGGTATTGGAAGGAAATATAGATAGAAAGAGAGGACGAGGGAGACCACGAACTCAGCGGATGGACGCTATCGAGATGTATGTATGGAGAATGCATCGGAAAGGCACAAGATCGAAAAATGTGGCAGTCCATGGTAGCCGACATGCTATGAGCAGATGGCACACGGAGAAGAAGAACATTATTATCAGAAGGTAGAATGCACAGTACGGCTTGCAAGGAATACTGATAAAAGACGCTCGTCATTTGCAGATATGTAGCTGTAGTAAAACAGCTAAATTAGCTGGAATGGAAGTGAATTACTACATCGCTTTATCTGCCACATACATATATCAATGATCTATAGCTCTTAATTTCGTTATCGTTTAAATAATTGAGTTGCACATCACTGATTAAGATAAATTCCAGTTCTTCACATTTAAGACACCTTCGTTTCATCAGGTTTATCTTTTTGCGACTCCCTTAAGCTTTTCTTTTTTTTTCAAAGAAAACTTCTCCCTTATGTTTCAAAGGTAAATGACATGATTGGGGGTAGTCCTCAACTTGGGGTAAAAGTATTTTAGAATCAAGTAAATTTGTGCAAGGCTTCTGATGTGAACATTTTGTAGTCAAAAGTTGACTCATTTTAAAATAACTTACACCAGTATGCCTTGCGACAGGCAAATTTGTTGCGTAGCTTTCTTTTGGATAAATTTCTCTCGGGGCAAGAGAGAAATTCAGTACTTGTATGTTCATGTTTGATTCGGCTTAAGTAAACAAATTCAAAACAAATCCTTCCAGCCAGGAGATACACTTCAGCCAGTGTATCCATTGATATATCTGTTAACCAGTTCGGTTCTAGAGGCATCTTTTTTTTTATTTCTCCCGATCATGTCACTGCAATTTAAGCTATTCTATTCTTAGAGAACACTACTCCCTCATGTTTTAAGCACTATAAACTAATTTGTCAAGTGGTGACACGAAGAGGTAATAATGACTGGTGACATTAAAGGTCATAATTGTGCCTCAGTAGGCACATCTGACTGAAAACCTTTATATCTGTCCGATTTCTTATGCTGGAATGAAACTCTTCTTGATTTACAATAAAGAAGAAAGAGAAGAAAAAAAAAACACATCACACATTAATGCATGTCTAAAAAAAGCATAGCCTAGAAGCAGTTTATAGTTTTGGCAAATGGTGAAAAAAAAATCTCCTTGTGTATTGTTAAACAGCCCCGTGCCATGAAAACCACACTTTATGAAACGCTTCCATTTTGTTTTATTTAAGAAATTGGTGAAAAAGAAAAAAGAAAGAAAGAAATCGGGTAATCGAATTTGTTGTCATCAAAGATGTACACAGTGATATCTGCTCGCCAATAACTAAATATTCACAGAATGTCATCAAGAACAATTCTAGAGTTAGATTGGATGTTATTTTCTGATGTCTGGCATGACAATACCATCCTCTGTGAAAAAAAATTGAAAAAAGTGTCTGATTGACCAAAACTAAAAATGGAAAGAAAGTACAACCCAATATTTTAGGCCTACATGTCATTTATGTCTCATACGTCACGTAAACAGAAGTATTTTGGTAAGAATGTGCCCGAAAATGCTAACCAATATTTTCTTTCTTAATAAACGTACGGGTTATATTTATTTGTAAGGCATTTACACTCATCAGGTTTATGTCAATAGTCTTCGGAACTTTCACCTTTAGAGCAATCAACTTAAACACATTTACTCCAACATATTTCCAACACTAAGTGTTTCGTCGGAGTATGAATATAATTATGTTGCACTCTACGTGTTTATATCCCATCCGACACGTATACAAGTATTGGCGTCCAATATGCTGAAATGTAAACATGATTAAACAAGCAATCCAAGTATTATGTTAACGTGTCGATAAGGGAGCAAATGCATCAATTCGCGAATTGAAATCGATATTTGCAATCCTAGACACTTATGAAAACCACTTCACGTTTTTTTTTCCATTGCCATACGTTACTGCGATCAACTCTAGAGAATAAATGGGGATACAATATTGTAGTAGAGTAACGGTAGAAGCATAGTTCCTTTAGGTGTATTTATGTCGTCTACGATCTGAGTTATTGGGGCAGTATTATGATACATTAAAGACATAAAAGAGTGACATATACGTTCCAGTTCAAATGACCTCTTTGTGTGCTCAATTTTGAACATTTAATCTAATATGACGTATAATGTTAGACCAGACAGTTAATTAAATCTGCAGGATTGTTAGATAATTAGATATGAATTGCTACATATATAGATAGATGGATAGATAGATAGATAGATAGATAGATAGGTAGGTAGATAGATAGATAGATAGATAGATAGATCAATGATGGATAGCTGGATAGATGGATTGATTGATAGATAGATCAAATGATCGATAGATGATAGATGATAGTTAGATAGATTATAGTTAGATGATGATAGATACACTGTAGATGGATTGATTGATAGATAAACTGATATATCGATAAATGCGTATATGGATAGACGGATGAATCATAGGTAGGTAAAATAAATATGTAGGTAGGTAAGTAAACCTGTGTTTAACGGTGATCACTAATAATTACGACATCTATTTCATGACACGCAACTTACACTTGAAGTTACTTTCGAATACTGTCCCCAATGAACAACTCTCTTTTGCAATTCAATGATGGTAGGTATCGTTATACGTGTAGCCAGTTTCTCCAAATGGGGAAATTATTTTTGGACATTAAGGCACGAGCGGCATTGGTATCCCTTCGTTTTTTTTTCTGACACCGTTCATTGATAGGATGCATTCCACTACTGACATTCACGGAGTGATTTTGACTGACAGGATAATTACCAGGACTCTCTACCTCTCCATTCAGGAGAAGATAGCCGTATTCTGGCATTAAAACGATCGATATACATCTACTTTGTGAATCAAATGGTTACGCATCGCGGCACCTTCCCTGCCAATGGAAAGTGACTGCAGCGCATCTACATCACAATTGCGTAGAATTAAAATA
>JZLH01S0419416.1:15000-18262 GCA_001188425.1 Eucidaris tribuloides
GTAATCTGATTCAAAATGTTTGATTTGTTTTAATGTTATGTGTTTTAAATGTATGTATTGTAAGGGTTGTACTTTGTCTCCTTTGTTACTAAGGGAATTTTCTTTTATTCATCATCTAGGCTATCTTAAGTGAGAGAGAACTGTTAAAGCTGCTTTATATGCAACTCTTTGGTTTATCATTTTTTGTCGCTTTGTTATGCTCATATTTATTACAGTTTTGCGTGTAACTTTCCATGACCTTACTCTATTTATGTCTTGCTAAAACATAAGAAGATTGTTTGAAATGAATGGAATAGTACAGGATACAGTAAACATTTCAAACTTCTTAGTTATTACGCAACTCCTTACAGAGCTCGTAAAAGGTTAAAAAAGAATGACGTGCCATGCGTACCTCTATCAAAAATCAAAATAAACTCCACATAATTATTATAAACCCTAACCTTAAACCCACTTCTAATCCAAGCTAGACATTTGATCTGATTTGAGACCATTACTAATCACGATAGCTACATGGGTAGGTTTCCAATTTGTCGGCCAGGGATTTATGCCAGCTGGTCAGTCAATTGTCTACTCATTCACCGGCATCTAAAAATATCGTTAGGTTAATTAACCATGTGTTTAACGTAATAATATTGTCTGTCGGGATAGTTTTCCCTTCTCTGAATCAGAATATACATGTACTGACCTTGCTAATGGTTATTTACGTTCTGCTGTTTAACACGGAAATGCACCTAGCAAATGTACTCGTGAAATTTTTCATCTATAATCAATGCAATGATGGATTTAGAAATTACAGTATGATGTTGCAGTTAATTGGTGTATCATATCAGCTTTGCATGGTCGTTTTAGCCAATTCACATTGTCACATAAATAACTTACCAGATATGAAATTTATTTATTTATTTATTTATTTATTTGTTTATTTATTTATTTATTATTTATTTCCACTTACGTGTTGGAAGCTCTTTCAACAAATATTTATTTTCAAAGGGGTCCAATAAAAGCAGGACAATTAATTTGATTAATTGATTAATGCAATACTACATTAACCATTCAATATATAAATACTACCCTGTACATGTTTCTTGTATGTATTTGTATATACATGTAGGTGCTTCATTGTCTGTACTTTGTCCGGTTATTTATTTATTTTAAATTTAATACATTGTAGTTCATAGGGGGTCAGTCTTTATAGGCCAATGGCTTGAAACTGACCCCCCCCCACATCCACTACATTTTTCTATATCGTTTAATTTGACATTTTTGTATTGTATACTGTTATTGCATGTTTTTAAATGTTTATATTTGTTTGTGTATTTTTTATGAGAGATGTGAAATAAATGAAACTTGAAACTTGAAACTTGAATTTACATCAAATACAAAGAATAAATAACGGAATTGTAAAAGGTGGTCATCAAATAATAAATATGTATACAAGATTTAAATAATCATAATTACCCGATCATATCAAAACTAAGAAATGATTGAAATAACAAGTATAAAAGCTATTGACAGTTTGAAATTGTGAATGTTAAAAAAACAAAAGGGCGGCAAATCATTTTTTTTCCTCCGGAGGGAGCTTTGAGGCGATGCATTTGTATTTGTATTTCTATTCGTATCATTTATTCTCGGAATAACCAATTAAAGAATTAAAGTGATGAGAGACTGCGATCGAAATATATATGAAGTAGAGTACAATTGCAATAGTTTAGCATATAACGGGACCGATGTGCGCCACGGCCGTTCGTTATTTTTTGTGTTACACTACTTCATAGACAATTTGATATTATATGCTATATTCACAATTGTTAGCAGCGTGTACATTGCTCTGAAGTATGGAATCAGTGCAATCAGTGTACTCGTTGAGTTGTCCAGTGTGTTAATTCGCGGTCTTGCATGCAGTTGATTTTACTTGAGTGGGGTTTTATCATGATTTTACGCCTTTATTTTACATCTATGAAATCACACCTTTGAAATGGGTCTGCTAATATTACTGAAAACTTCTTGGTAGTTTACTCCCAATAAAGAAATTTCATGAAGACGTGGGTGACCGTGTATAGATAAATGAACAAATAAATAAATATCAATTAAAATTAATGAATGAATGTAAATAAATGAATATATAAATCAATGAATAAAACAATATGAATGCATAAGTAAAGAAACAACTAAAGAAAAAAATAATATACAAGTTGATCTAAATAAACTAAAATCACGACAAAATGAATACGTCTGAAAGGATAAACCATCTACTTTAGATATGAATGTATTTTAAAGTTGAGCAATCAAGAAGATAATACTGGAACTTGAATTGCATTTTGAAGGCGATTTATAGAAATATTTTGATTTAATAATCTATCGATTAGCATCAAAAAGAAGCCTAGGGCACAACGGTGGATAATCTTGTATGTAATGATTTGTATTTAATGTCACTAACGGACCGACGATCAATGAAAATACCCATATAAATACAAAGAAAAAAGTATATACGAGAGTCAAAGATAAAGAGAGAAAGAGAGAGAGAGGATTCCTCGATTAGCTTTTCTCCAATTCCTCGAATAGCTTTTCTCCAACTTCACTAAAATTGGAACATATTAAGCATTAAATTCGATTACTGAAATACATACATTAAAATATGGACACAATTCCATACGCAGAGTATGGTTAATTTGCTACACATAAATCCAATTATCTTTCATAATACTGATTTTTATTTCACAAATTAGATCAAATGAAGAATTATCATCGATTTAAAATGTATTAAGTACCAACCACTCAGTAAAATTGTCTGTATGACATCAGTTGCACGAACGTGATTCACGCATGAAGTCTGCATTTTAAACTTAATCTAATCTATATCATTAAAATATTTCAAAGATTCTACATTCTTTCTCTTAAGTACGCGGTAATGAATGAACCAGTGTAATTGCTTGATATACACTCATCTGGATATAGCCTAAATGATATACGTACATTATACGTATTTGCAATGTTAACCATATACCCCAGGACAAAATACATAAAACATTCCGCCGATTTTGTCCGTTCAATGATATATTGCTTCCCATCAATATGCGAATTATTTTATACAACTCGCTCGATATTGTGTTAAAAGAAGTTTAATTACACTCAAAAATCGCACATTCCATTTCAACGTAACGAGAACCGCCTGCAAAACCTTTTTAAAAAAAACCAGTATAGACATATAACGTTCGTATCTTGCTTATAATGAAACCTGGCCTTACGCGACAATTCACCGTGC
>JZLH01S0419416.1:19177-29191 GCA_001188425.1 Eucidaris tribuloides
TTCTAAAGTGAGCCTGCGTAATCTTCTGGGCACACTCTCATCCGAAATATAATATGTTATCGGAAATTTCGATACGGGCACGCTCATTTAAAACAACTATGAATGAATAATTATGTGGATCAGGGGGCCGACCCGACTGCAAGCCTTAGGAGTTTGTAGAAATTTCTATAACATACTCAGACTCTCTGATAACACTCTAGTTCATAGATAATAGACTTCAGCAATAAGGTCGGCGTAATCATTTGACAAATTAGCATTAAACTGCTTATTTAAAAATCATCCTTGCCCTTAAAAGTAAGGGGCGGATCTAACAGCCATTCCCCAACGGCCACAATGGGGGATACATCCCGCATCCCGCCAGCGTTACAAGGCTACCATCGTCCACTCAACGTTCAATTTAGGACACCACCAAAAAATATCAGAAAGACGTTGTTTTGGGGATAAAAGTACATTAATGGGAGTAAAGTACACACAACGGGGATAAGATACAACAATAATCATAAATATAATAAATAGGTTAAACTCTCACGATAAGCAACACGACCGAATGATGAATGAGATGAGATGATTTGTAATAATAATCATTAATAGACATATAAAAACGTAAATCCATAAATATAATCACCTTTAAATACTCAACAAAAGAAATGATAAGAAACAACTGATTAAAATAAAAATATAATTTATGCCGGCGAGACCCTGGGGGAGGGGGTGTGATTGTCACAGTCATCCCCACTTGATAGCTGGGGATGCATAACCCCCTCCGCCCTGCTATCCCCTGGTACTACCTCTTCGGTGCCTAATTTAATACACCAAGTTGGTACTAGACACCGAACTACACACACACACTCATAAGCGCTCTCATAAGGAAGATAAATAATTGGGCGTCTAAAGTTGTATTAAATAACGCATCTATTAAAATTATCTTGATTTTTATTCATTTTTTTTGGTAAAGACCCATATCCTCGGCTTAACCAAGGATACGCACTTCTTTTTCATTGATCCCAGTGGTGCTACGTTTATAACCCAACACAGCCTACCGCCAGCAAAACCTCCGGTATTCAATATTTGACCATCGCGCGTTTCTGTGTGTAATCACAGTCAATTGTTAATAGCAATACCCATGGCTAAATGAAGCATCATCCTCTTGAACCCGGGGGGGAAAGCTCTGGAGTCACAAATAATACGCAGACTATCTCATCTCGGGGCTATATTTAACGTAACTAATGATATAGTCTGGAGATTGCCATTTAAATACACTTATGTTAACAACGCACTCTGCAAGACCCTGAAGCTAACTACCGCTGCATTGTGATCCGTAACATGTCTAACCCTACTGGATCATGATGGCATTGGGGGTCTCATTTTCAACATAGGAAAAACCATCTTTGTAAGGCGCTTTTGATCTGCTCCTAAGACATAAGCCAAAGAGCTGCGCACGCACATGCTTGATGCGTTGCGTACCAATAATCCGGTTCATAAAGAGTGAAAGAATACCAATAACCAATAACAATAATGAACAATAATTTACAGATTAATGTGTATATCATAAGACGTATTCATCAACGCTGAAGCCCTTGTCTTTAATTTCATGCCGTGGCAGAATTATACCACCAATAATGAACGTACAAACTAGATAATAAAAATGAACGTGGATGAAACTTGAAACGCCCCTTTCCAAATTTCACTCACTCAAAATTTGGGATAACCTGATCATAACTTGATTTGTTTTAATGTCATCTGTAGTGATTTAAAGTTATTATTGAATGGTTTACCTTGCTCACCTTGTATCTACACGGAATGCATTCTTTTAATATCATCCATCTTAGGCTATACTAAGTCGAGCAACAGGGGAACTGTTAACAGCTCTTTATATCAACTCTTGGTTATAATTTCTTGTCGGAGCAATTGTTAAATGCTCCATAAAATATTACAGTTTCTGTGCTGTAACCTTTTCCATGACCTTACCCCTATCTATTTTATTTGCTGAAACATAAGAATTTATATTGAAATGAACGAAATAGTACCACTCGGATACCCAGTCAAACATATTTCAAACATGGCCTTATACCAGATGCTCGGTAAAAAGGTTCAAATTAAGCACTGCCGTCTACCTTCTAGCAAAATCAAATATAAAACTCGCACATAATATCATAGAACTCCAACCCTTAAACCCACTTCTAACATCCAAGCTAGACATTGATCTGATTGAGACCAATAACAATCACGATAAGCTACACTGTGGTTTCCAATGTCGGTCACCGGATATCCAAGCTCGTCAGGACATGATCTACTCATTCACACCGGCACATTAAATATCAATTCAGGTTAAAATAGGTCTACTTAACCATGTTCGAAGTATAAAATTATAATGTCGGGAATAGTTTCCCTCTCTGAACAAAGATAAACATTATGACCTTGCTAATCGGTTATTTACATTCTGTCGTAACATGAAATCACCCAGCAATTACTCAAGGAAGATTTTCAATCTAATCAACACAACACTGCAAGATGATTTAGAAATACAGTAATATTTGCCAAGTTAAATATAGGTGGAAAGCATATACAGCTTTGCATGGTCAATATTTAGCCATCACATTGTCACATAAATAACTTACATAAAAACTTATTAATTTATTTATTACTTATTTTATGTTATTATTTATTTATATTATTATTTATTCCACTAACCGGGTTGCAAGGCTTCTTCAACACAAATATTATTTCAAAGGGCCAATAAAAGCAGGACAATTAAATATACATCAAAATCTACAAAGAATAAATAACGGGGAAATGAAAAGTATATCAAAAACATCCTAAAATATATTAGCAGATTTAGATAAACATAAACCGAAAATATCAAAACTAACAAGATAAAATAACAAGTATACGAAACATTGACAGTTAAATGTGAATGTCCACAAACAAAAGAACGAATCACATTTTTTTCTCCTCGGAGGAGCTGAGACACTCATGTATCTCCTATTCATACCATTTATCTTCGCTGGAAGACCAAACTAACAAGAATTAAAGGGTGAAAGAGAGACTGCGATAAAAAATATCGATGAGAGTAGAGTACACATTCAAAATAATAGTTAGCAAAACGGGGGAGCGGACCCCGGAGGCGCACGGCCGTCCCTAATTTTGTTTTACACTACTTCATTGAAATTTATATTATGTGGTATAATTCACAAAATGTTAGCAGACGTGGTACATTACCTCTGAGTTAGGAATATCAGCTGCAATCAAGTGTACTCCTTGACTGTCAGTGGTTAATATCACGTCTTGCATCAGTTATTTTACTTTGAGTGCTTTATATCATGATTTTAACCCTTATTAACCATCATGAAATCACCGGCTGTTTGCTTTTTACCTTTTGGAGATTAATGGTCCTTTTAATTTATATACTGAAAACTTCTGTAGTTATTCTTCCCAAAAAAAAGAAATTTCATGAAAGACTGGTGACCTTGTTGTATCTATAAATAAACGCAACAATAAATAAATACAATTAAAATAATGATATCAATGTAAATCAGATAGAAAATAACTGAAAATATAACTAAATCAGAAAAAACAAATAAATGCTAACTGAATGCATAGTATAAGGAATCAAGCTAAAAAAAAGACCTAATATACAATAAACTAAATAAACTAAAAATCACGACATAAAAAATACGTTCTTGAAAGATACCAACCATCTTACTTAGATAACCAATGTATTTAAAGTTACAATCAAGAAGATAATACTGGAACTGAATTGCATTTGAAGCTATTTTATAAGAAAAAATTTTGGTATTAATTAATCATCGATGGCATCAAAAGAAGCGCTAGCGACACGCGATTAATCTGATATCATATTTGTATTTAAATGTTCACTTAAACTGGACCTGCAACGATCAATGAAAATACACTGTTCATCACTATAATACAGAATGAAAAAATATATACCGAGAGTCAGACGGACAAAGAAGAGAGATCCTCATTAGCTTTTCATCCTATCAACTCACTAAAATGAACATATAAAGCATAAAATTTTTCGAATTTACCGGGGAAATACATCAAAATATATGGACACAACTCCACATACTACAGAAGGTATAATTTGGCTACACATAAATCCAATTACTCATAATACTAGAACTGGGATTATTTCATCACAAATTAGCATCAATGAAAATAGCAATCTTTGTGGGATTAAAATGCTTAAACCAACGCCTCAGAAAAATTGTCTTAAACATCATTGCACGGAACGTGAATTCACGATGACATAATAGCTATTATACACTAATCTAATTCGATATCAAATAAAAATTTCAAGATCTACATCTTTTCTTCAGATACGCGTAATGAATGAACCATGTAATTGCTTGAATATACACTCTCTGATATAAACAAATGATATACTACATTATACACGACTTGCAATGTAACCGATCAGCGTCCCAGGACAAAAACATAGAGAGGAACATGGGGGCCGAAACATTCGCCGATTTTGGTCACGATCAACTGATATAGTGCTTCCGCATCAATATTAATTATTTTATAAACTCGCTCGATAAGTTAAAAGGAAAGTTTATAATATCACTAAAAAACACACCATCCATTTCAACGTAACGAGAACCGCCATGCAAAACCTTTAAAAAAAAAACAGTACTCGTATCCTTGCTTATAATAAACCCTGCCTACAGCAATACAATTCACCGGGGTGCAACTTCTCCTTCGATAGAAGCTTTTACAACAGTGTGACTCATCTCTCTGTCAACAACAACAAAAGCCACCCATGTACACCATTATATCAATGTTAAAAAAAAAAAAAAAAGGATAAATTCACTAACTGTGCTAAGCTCTTATCGTCTCTAGATTAAACAAATGTAACCCGGAGTAGCACTAGGCAATGAAGTGCCAATACACGTCCTTATCAAGGCGTCCTTTTCAGCTAGCAGCTTCTCAATTACATGAATAAATGTTTATCTTGCACCATGGCATGATACATGTATATTGTTAATTTCATGGTATTTTTGCGCTTTGTAGTCATCTATGATGAAATATAAAACGTAGAAAAAGAAAAGAATGCAAAAAAAAATGTAGAAAGATGAATAAGAAAGAGGAGGGAGGAGGAGGAGGGGAAGAAGAACAAAAAGATGAAGAAAAGGAGCAGGAGGAACGGGATAGAAAAAGAACAAGAGGAAGAATATGAAGGAAGAAGAAGAGAAGAAGAAGAGGAAGAAGAAGAAGAAGAAGAAGAAGAAGAAGAAGAAGAAGAAGAAGACAACAAAGTAGAAGAAGAACAACAGCAACATGAATAATAAGAAAAAAGAAAAACAAACTGATGATTTAGAGAGTACAAAGAAGAAAAAAAGTGAAAGAAAGAAAAAGGAAAAAGTAGCTAAATATCTGATTATTTTTATTACAAGACCAAAAACAGAAAATATTTTGATTACCGAATACATCCGAAATAAAAACTATGTAAGCCCTCTCTGGCCTTCCATTTCGGTCTCTAAGAGTTACAATACAAGAAATATTCAGAGAAGCGAGAATGTATATACACATGGAAAAGTTATGCAAACCATCAATCAAGATTGTGAAAATATATTTTTCCAAAAAACAAACAAACAGACGGTGATGAAGAATAATGCCCATAATCACGTGCACTTTTCCAGTACTTCTTTAGGTTCATGGGGACTATAAAATGAGAATTACAAGGAAAACCCTTGTCCAGTTTTATTTTTTACATCAGCTATGTATGATTAGTGCATTTATACATTATGTACCTCCTTGATACTAATGCCTCCATAACTTATTCCGAGAATGGGTAAACTTCATGAACACAAGCATAAACAACACATGATGGACATCTCATGCAGTATTACTGCTCAAGGGATGTGTTATTTTTTTTACGTTTCATTCTCCTCGGTTGCCTCATATTATTGAATACTTTACCCGCCGGTGCAATTCAACATAAAGAATTTTATTTATAGTTGGCGTAATTGCTAGGTGTATAGGGTATACACAAAGTGGCCTTATACACCATGTAAAATAACATCACACGTTCTAAAAATCGAAATGATTTATATGCAAAACGACTCAGTCGATCATAACATCACATTATTCATGGACCTCGCTTAAAGATTCATAGTTATGATCGTGAACAAACGAAGCAATAAACGGCTAAATAGCTGATATTCAGCTGCACTTTTCTAGCGCTGCTAGTCTTCCATGGGGACTGGGGTGGGGAGAAACACAGACCATCTAGATGTATATTTATAATAGTCTTTTGAAGGAAGTTGTATATGATAACCGCACTTATGTCAGATGTATGTTTTACTTCTGAAAAAGCGAGACGTATGCTAACTATATGATAATAATAAGTGCGGAGTAGCGATGTGGATTAGTCGTCTTACCGAAGATCTATAAAATGTCCCCAGCAGGAATTGAACTTCAACTTCTATGCATGAAAGGCAGAAAATGATTCACTATACTGTGGCACCTCAGTTTATAACGCATGAAGAACGATTCGGTCCTGAAAATGTTGATATGCTAACATAACTCTTTATTAGTTTCCTGAACATACTTATTATTATTATTATTATTATTATTATTATTATTATTATTATTATTATTATTATTATTATTATTATTATTATTATTATTATTATTATTATTATCATTATTATTATTATTATTATTATTATTATTATTATCATCATCATCATCATCATCATTCTTATTAACATCATCATCTTTTGCTAGTACTTAGCATGACCGTAAAACTTTTCTTTCTTCGAATTTTCTCATTTCTCTTTCCTGTATTGTTTCGAAAGCAGTTTGAAAAAAAAATGTTAGGAAATGACTGGTTTTTAGACTGTGCACAGGTACCGCATGGGGTAACAGTTCTCGCGCGGACTGGTACGATTGTGGCTTTTCTTTCACCTTTCCTGCCTCCTAGTTACATGCTGCATATTGAATACTTAAAACAAGCGGATGTAATCCCATACAACTGAAAGCATTATATCCGGTTGATTTAACCCTTTACATGTCACGTTATTACGTACATTTCCGTTTTATTTCAACATGGTAGCCCTTTCGGGGTAAAACAAACTGCCCTACAAAGAGGCCCTGCACAATAATGATATGGGAGAAACATATACGTAAATTCAACCGAATCCACAAAATATAAAATTATCGAGGGTATCCGATTCCGCAACTGCTGGACGTACATACCTTAAAAGAATATAAATACCTCACACATTCCCAAGATTTAATTGATTTAAGACATCAAAACCCAGCCAATCATGAGATCGCATTATGCACGGTCCATACTCTGTCCAATATCACGGTCTTTACAACAGTGCAATTCAATTCTGCAACTCGTAGGGGAAACCCCCTACCATTGCTTATTTTAACTAACCGTAGGGGGACATAGGGATTTGCGATGTATCTGGAACTTATTTTGACAATTTTCAAAAATATTCTTAAGACATTCCGTATAAATTCGTCTCTAGACATATTTGGGTAAATCGATTGTCCTAGTTGGTCGCTTCCGGGGGGGGGGGGTACTCAGATTTTGTTCCGACAGGGGTGTGCCGCTGAAGTCGAAAAACCCGACCCATTTTTAAGGGTCATTTTGGCGGGAAATGGTACCTATTATTAAGGGTTTTTATTAAGAAAAGTGGCATCTTTTAGCATTTTAGCGATGACATAGGCGAAAATATCTAGTGTAAATCGTAAAATTTCAAAATCATGACCCATGTTTAAGGATTTTTTCCCCCCAAACCATACCCATGTTTAAGGATTTTTTTTTTGCGAAAAAGTCACCTATTAGAGCGGCACACTCCCGTTTACCTTACTAGGCAAGTAACCCCCCCCCCCCGGGTCGCTTCTCAGCCGCAGAAGCCGTATAATTCTTACACGAACCGTAAACGTCAACTCTGTGAAATAACATGAATTTCTTGCATTGTCTAAGGTTATTTTAGGGGAAACCTCACTTCAGTAGGTGAAAATGTTGTTGTTGTATTTTTGTAGAGGAAAACTTGGTTTCGTAGGTGAAAAGTGGATGTAAGAGCGTAGGGGAAAGTATATTGTCCGTAGGGGAAAATACGCATGCGTTGTAGGGGGAAATGAAATTTTTGAGTGGCAGCCCTGCCGCAATTGGTCAATCGTTCAGTAGATCAACACGTGTCCTTGACTTTCACTGAATGGAGCGCAAAATCCTGTTAACATGTATGCACTGTGAATTGAAAATCCTTACCCCGTTGTACATTTTGTTTGATCACTCTGTTTAATTGGGTGGAGATGCGAACACCTTTCCTAGGGTTGCCTTATAATTCATTGATCACAAGGCAAGCCTCATCACTTACATTTTTGAAATTCATCAAATTATGGCACAGAGTACTCGAAGTCACCGAAACACTACGTCCATTAAATTTCTATTAATTTTCTACATTATTTATTTCTTAACTCTGTTAATGTATATTAATTCATTTATTTATTTTCTGTGTTTGCGGAGAGGGAGGGCATATGAATTTTTTAACAAAAGAAAACGATCCTCTTTTGCGCAGAGAAATCCGAGGTATCGTACAGGTCATGCGTCACTGCTCTCTCACACCGTCCTGTGTATAGGAGGAAGCGACGGACTGCTGTCATTGTTCTCATTCACACTTGAACGCATAATAATAAAGGCTGCGTGCAGCTGGGACTGGGAGGAAATGTAGGTTGTGTTTGATTTTTGCCAATTCCGCGGGCCTTCTCCTAGCCAATAAATTTAGATTTTTAAATATTTCGAATCCTTATACTTCCCGCTCCAAATAGTTATTGTCAATATATTTATCGACGACGCACTTTCATTTTATGAGACGGAGAAGTCAGAAAAGATAGGAAAACCAGGGATCTTCCACGAGATTTTTGACCAAAAAGGCAGTTTTTAGACTCAATTCCGCGGATGATAACTTTGGTCACATATTTTGATCTAACCTTAATGAGAAACATTTGATCATCATAAATCTCGTGTCAATAGTATATAAAGCTTGTAGATTTGTTACAATGGCAAAAAATGTGCCCAAAACGACGATTTCAGTTCCAGTTTGCCATTGTGTTACAAAACTCTAGACCATGAAGAAAGTAAAAGATTGCTTAGAAATTGATATGGGGGGGGGGGTGCCCTCTAATTCCCGTGGAGGGTACAATGGGTGTTTTCACTCCGGGCAAACCTGTTGTTATTTATTTATAAACAAAACCACTGTTTCTGATTTCATTGTGGTCTATACTAGATCAAAATATATTCATATTTGAAATTGGCTCATATTTGGATTAAAGTTATTATTGAATCGATTTCTTTCCCTAATGTTCATGCGGCTATCCAAATTACCCCCAATGAGCTTGACATACAGATTTGTTTTCTTCATACGGAAAGTACGAGAACATCGTTATGCTTACTAGTCGGTTATCCTTTTTTTCATTGATTTCATTTTTCGTGAGTTATGGTATGGGAAGTAGAGGTGTGTCCCCAGTCCTCCTCCCCTCTCCCCTGGTCCTGGCCTCTCCATGGCCATACCATCCAACTCCAAGCTTATATCGTCCGTAATATTGTGAACTAATAGACAGCCAACATTCCACAACCTTAAGTAACAGACAACAGGCAACCTTCATCAATGCAGAATCCATACTCTAGACCTCTACCCATATTTTATCACAAGTACTTCGAAATGAAATATAACACGTAGACCGTGAAGTTCTAAAGGAGTTTTACTTTAATCAATCGAAATGCTTTATACATAGGTCATAATGCCCGTTTTTCAATAATTCATCTATACCTGAATTCTGACTCAACTGAAAATTTACCGCTTTACAGCCTTGCAGATAACAAAATGAAATGCATTTTTTTTCAAGGTCAAAATGTGATTAATCAAATGACATGTCTTTCATCTGAATGATTGAAAAAACTAGAAAAGAACATTATGCAGAGGTTACAGAAAATGTTATCATGTGATGCGATTTTATCGAAACAACTTTTATGTA